>JAECUM010060187.1:0-18757 GCA_016617855.1 Megalonaias nervosa
CATTGCCTTGCAGCCCTATATGCTATGCAAAGTTGGTTTCATTTGCAATTTAGAAAACATTAGTCATTTTATGAAGCCATCTATTTGCTTCTCAAACCCTTACAGATATTAATGGAATTTCTTGCCTAGCCAGTGACCTCGTGAATAACAACGGAACCTAAAGTTACCGTAGATACAACGCTCTGAGGGTTTCATGTAAGCATGGTTCTAGAGAGTACACATTGTTCAGTCCAAAGATTAAAGACCAGAATCGTGTAGCCTGTGCTCTTATGATGTCCTATTTTGGTTATTTTTAGTTACGCCCCTAAGCGACTTTCACCATGGCCTGATAAATGAAATCTTTTTATGTATACCACTTACCGGTTACGTGTTTACAGCAAATCGAGCACGTGATGTGTCCTTTATTACAGTACGATACTGTGCTGCAGCTCCTACTCTCTCCATCGCTCATCTAAATATCGACTTAGCTAAGGATTTCAGAATGAATAAATCAGCATTGGCCTCACTTATATCTCGCCTAGAATTTTTATTTGCTAACAATACAATGAAATCTGAGGAATAAAAAAAAACAAACAAAACATAACAGTCTGCGCCTTTCTCAGTTTTCTATTTCCTATGCTAGTTCAAGCATCAACCCCCACGCCTCTAGTTCAGCTTATCGAAGAAAAATAAAATCCCTGAAATTTATGCCAATCTTCAGAAACTTCCTATCACACAACAGTTCTCATATTTTTTGGGTGTGTAACTCTGTAACAGGGTCACATTAGTGTTACAAATGGACCTGCCCATGCATATATACTTGCAATCATGATACACGAGCGCACAGGTACGACCACATAATCTAGTCATTTCTTGAACGGTAAGAACATGATGATGACGATGTCTAACACAATACAAATTTTATTTCTTAATTATAGTCTCTACGAGATTACATTCGTATTATTTTTTTTAATAAGTATCAGTCTTTGCATAGTTATTGTCTTTTCTAGTTTCTGTCTCAATTTCGACAATTTCATGGAATTCCACGAAAGAGTGTTTTAATATACTTAAATTTGACATTATAAAATTTGACATTATAAATGCTAAATGATCTTTCTCTCTCCCTATCCTCTCACTCTCTCTCTTGCATGTTATCAAAATTAAAGACACTAATTTATCGTCTAGAGGGGCATTATACATTCAGACATGTCTATCTAGAACAGTGTCCGAGGCTTATCTGTTATGATCTTGACATTAAAAATATAATGGCTACCGTTAAGTTTCATGTATAGGGCCTTGATGAATGATAAAACTTACGCTAATTAGTTATTTATACATTAGGATCTGCTCTGTTTGCTTCAGATGCTTAGCAGAATCAACAATACAATCAATAACTTTCGTATGATGCAGCGACGGATCTTAGTCTATCATGTCCTCGGTCAGCTGCATGTTGTACACGGGTATGGTCGGTATGTAGGGCGTTCCCGCGTGTGTGTGTGTGTGTGTGTGTGTGTGTGTGTGTGTGTGTGTGGTTTTAACTTAGCTTTAACAATTTGAGTCATATCGCTACGATGTCATCAGTGTGGAAGTTTATATGATGTCTAGCACTGAGGCATCATGCCGCAGATATGTAGCACCATGTCCCACCATGTCACATTATCCTGACTCCAAGCGAGGCAATTGTTAGTACCATTTTTATAAGTCTTTTGGTGTGACTCGGGCGGGGCTCCAACCCGCGGCCTTCCGCATCCGAAGCGGACGCTGAAACTGCCAAGTCCAAAAACCAGACTCTTAAGTAAGAAACAGCTGGATGTAATCAAAGTACTGAAAGTCCTGAACTATTTATGTCTGTTAGGAAATGGTACAGAATAGAATATCAGTTATGAAGTGTTTAGACAAAATCGCAGCTGCTGCAGTGTTATGTTAGATAATGTAAACTAATGTGAACTAATAATTTTATCAATACCTTTGTTTACCTTTGTCCTTTCATTTTAGTATAATAGCATCTTTCTTTCCTGCAAATGTTTTATCAGTTTACGCTTCAAGTCTAATTCCTTTGAAATTCATCTTAAGTAGTCCAGTTTTAACTGAAAATATCTTTACGCATTTGATGTTGACGATACATATTCTTTATCTTTGTAAAGTATGAATAAAAGATGATCACCTCTATTAACTGTAATTTGTAAGAGACCAATAGCAAGGAACATATGCCTTTATTAACTCTCAAAGATTTTAAGCACGGAAAAATATCAGCTGTCAAATCCCATGGGAGTTTATTAAAGCTCATACATAAAATAGTGTCTTTCGGGATATTAAAGTGGAATGAAAACCAAATCACTTTTACGTTTGAATATGAGATTAGTTACGTCATGAAGAAATATTTGATTCATAGAGCTAAATGCTTTCATAAAGGATGGACGGAGTTCTGTCTGTCTTTATATGTACCTTTTTATATTGCTTTGTTTGTGCTACGTTTAAAACGTTGGAAAGGAAATATCAGATAATAAAGTAGCTAATGTTAAAATAGAAGAAAACCAGTCTATATGGCGTGAAAAAGCATGGAGAGTATGTGAAGCACATTAAAACGAAACGATGCAAGTTGACCTCCTAAACCGAAGCAGTTACGCATATCATACTTTGCTGACACACTCAGTCAAATCTGAGCGCCTCGTCAAGAGAGGGGTTGTTATGTTCTTAAATGTCACGTGTGATTATTTGACGCAGGTTGTTGCTAAATGTCGCCACTATCTGGTATTATGACAAACATGTCTTAAAACTCAGCTCATTGAAACAACTGGAAGTAATCAAAGTACTGAAAGTCCTGAACTATTTAGGTACTCAAAGACATATAAACTTCAGCTTGTTTCGTTTGTTTGTTTGTTTCCCTCTTTCATTAGGAAAATATACAGATGGAATATTAGCAATGAAGTGGTAAGACAAACTCGCAGCTGATAAAATGTTATGTAGATATGTGAACAAATCGACCGATAAATGCTACATAATAATTCCTAGTTCCAGAACTTAACATTTTGCAAATTCTTTTAGCAACCTAGTCTTATTCATTTCAAATTCACCTTAAGTATAATTTATTCAAGATTCTAACGGATACAAGCATTGCAGGTTTAATGGAATGATGTTTTAAGCGTTTAATGTTGCCAATGCATTTTCTTTATCTCTGAAAAGTATGAATAAAAATGATCATCGCAATTAATTATAATTTGTAAGAATCCGATCGCAAAGGAATATATACTCTTATGAACGATCAAAGATTTCACTCACGGAAAAATATCCGATGTCAACCCCCATGGAAGTTTATTAAAGATCTTACACAAAAAGCGTCTTTCGAGATATTAAAGTGCAGTGGAAACCGAAGCCATTTTACATTTAAATATGAGGTTAGCGTCGTCATCACCGAACTTTTGATTCATAAAACAAACTCTTTCCATAAAGGTTGAACCATGTTTTTCTCTCTTTAAATATAAATTGTTATTATATTAATAAGTTTAAACGTTCTTAAAGAAATATCAAGCAATAAAAGAGCTAGTGTTAAAATAGAGGAAAGTCAGTCAGAAGAAAGTCAGTCTACATAGTGTGAAAAAGTAACGAGAGTATGTTAAAGCCAAGAAAATGAAATTTAAGTACCAACCCTAAACGGATACCCATATAAACCAGTATAGGCTTTTGCCGGTTCTGGCTCACTTTTTAACTAGAGAAATTTTTGATACCCAATAACGCCCATATTTGTGCATAAAAATCAGACAAAATCGGTTTTAGCCGTTTTGACAGTTCATCTTTTTAAAAAAACTTTTATACACAGAGTGGTCAAACGAAACCGCTATCACCTAAACAAATAATGTGCTAAGTCAAATTGATTAATTCCATCAGCATCATCAGAACTACTTAATCTCTAGCATTATAATGCAAAGAGGGTTTAGGGTTAACTTTTCAACTAAAGATACTTTCAGCATCAAGTAAGCTTTCTATCTATAAACGGACGAGCCTATACAGAATGAAAAAATAAGGCCTCTATCACAATATTTCATGATACCAATTTAAGCAAGTATTTTTGTTAAATAATAACTCAAAGCGAGTGTATCTATACCATTAATGCAGTAACGCTTATCATCAAAATTACTTAATCCGCTTTTACTAATTTCATCAGTGACGACTTAATGCCTGTATGAACGAATACCTCTTGTAGTCACGCATTTAACCTTTTCTTGTGATTTACGGAATAATGCGTCCTTATAATTGTTGAAACGGAGTATATTTTTTACATAATCACTACCACACCCTTTAGCTTTTTTACTTCGCTACCATCATCACGTAATATTGCATACATCTTGCTACGAAGACCAACAAACTCAGAAAGGATTTTAAAATTAAATTCGTCCTTAAATTTACCGATAACATTTTTTGTTTGTAATATCGTTGAAACCTGTTTTAGGATCAACATCAGAAAGATCAAACAGTGATCCATTATCATAAATATCCTGATAAACGCCTTCGTTGATGGAATCAACACCATCAATCTCATAAACGAGAGAATCAGTGTCAGTGAATAACAATTTTGAATTAGACCACTTCGTCTTTACAAAACCGTAGTGAAAATCATACATAAACCACTTGGAAAGATCCAACACCGCAGCACCGACATATATTGGTTTGTTGAGCATCAAATTCGTTTTACGGTTTTTATCAGAACAAGATTCTCATTAATATTTATAAGCTCATCAAACGTGTTAGACACAACTAATTTTCTACAGCGCTCTTTATTATTAACGATTTTTTTGACTGCGCTCGATATTTTTGAACTGTACAATCTTATTCGTTTCGCTCGGCATAGAAATCTTTTGTACATCCAAACAGTAGTTACCATCATCGTCTAACTTTTCTTGACTTTGAAATCCCTGTAAACAGTTGTAACAGAAATATGTTTTGTATTGGTGTTTACTGAGCCTGCTAGAGATGAATCTGCTAAAATCTTTGATCCACATGTAATGATTATTATGCAACAGCAGGTTTATAATTTTATCTCCGCTGGTTTTTGCGCGTGGTGAAATATAAATCGGAAACGGATTATTACTTTCGTTGATAAAGAAAACACTAATTCTACCAGGAAATAATTTAGGATTTTGGTTTTCAATCTTATTTGTTTGATTGCACGGTGTTGGAAATTTAATTCCACGTAAATCGATTAATTCCTTATGCTCATGATATTTACTTACACGATAAGCAATTTCTGAAGCAGGACGAATCGCTGACAATAACGCCCAGATCACACATTTATTAAAAAAAGAGTATTTGTGCCTGATGAAATATACAAGTACGTAGAAGAAATAAATCGATTAAAGACCTCTCTTGAGGAAATGACAGTTCTTAAAGAAACTATTACACAGGAGTGTAATAAGATAGCGAGTGAGAATAATAGGTTAACCAGCGATGTTAAAAAAACTCACCAAGGAAAATAAGCATTACAAGGGAACGCTCGCCGGAATGGATCTTAACAAATCTGTTGACGATGCAGCGATGATTGAACAAGCTAACAAGGAGCTCTCAGCAAAGATAAATATGGAGTAGTGTGAGTTTAAGCAATTACAAGCTCAGTATGAAAAAATAAGTCGTGAAAAAAATATAATTGATGAAAAATTCAGACGTGAACAAGAAATAATTGGTGAAAAAATAATCCGTAAAGATGAAGAAAGGTTGATAAATTAATCGGTGAGGATAAATTATCTATAATGAATAATGATTCTGCATAGCTATGTCACACAAGTGCCTGTTTTGCTTGATTGAGTCGTTGGTGATATTTTTCTTATAATCGTCGACGAGCTTGTACGTCTCTTGTAACACACGCAACTGCTCTGGATTCGTGTGAAAATCCCTCATAAAACGTGTTAATGGCTTTTGCTGTTATTTTATTATCTGATGTTGTTTTAAAAGTTATCTTACAACGAGAATAAGATTTAACGTTGACGACAACGTCGTTGGGTTTAAAAAACTCGTTGTTTGAAGACTTTGCATGAAGCATTGTTATTTTTGTAACAAGTAAATTCATTTTAATTTTTACCTCGTGCGTTTGTCATTAAAAGACAATTATTTTTGGAGGATCTGTTTATATCTGCGCTAAAGCCTTTCTACGATCAATTTCCCGCTGTAATTCGTTTTGAATATTTTTAAAGACTTCTAAACTAAGTCCGCTCTTGTTTTCATCTTTGGTGATTTTATCGCTGGCGATGGGTGTTATCATTTTTTCTATTACTGTAAAATAAATCGCTGTCGCTGGCTGTGCCACAGGTACATCATAGAAATAATTGTCGATTTTACTTCGTTGGTGGCGTTGAAGAAAATTTAACGCGTATCTGTTAGCGCGTTTGGATTTGAATTCTTCCGGTGTTATTGGTTGTTGTATCTGACTGTAGTACGAAAATCATTTCCACCGCAGCGTAAACAGATGTCAGTCTTGCTAAGTACAAATGAAAATACAAGAAGGGGGAGGGGGGAATTTAGATTAAAGGAATAGGAACTGAAGGAATTGAAACTGACCAATAAAGGGCACTCTCATGGAAATACAGGTTAATATTTTCTTCTGGCCCAACATATCAGACAGGTAACTTCTTTAGGTGAAAAAGAAGTAGAAAATTTTTTCTCAGTTTTGAAAACATTGCTGAAAATTTGAAATGGCCGAAAAATATTGGACTTCATTATTGCAGAGTGTTTAATGGTAAAGCTAGTGATGCCTATACTGCACTCTCGTTTGAAGAATCAGTTGATCATGATTTGGTCAAAGAAAATATCTTGAACTCTTATGAGCTGATGCCCGAAACCTTGTGTCAAAACGTTAGAGATTATAGAAGACAAACTACACAAACTTAATTTGCATGGGAAACAGAACGTTGTTTACTAGATGGTGTACAACCAAGAAGGTTGACAAAGATCATGATAATCTTAAACTGCACGTAAATAATTGATGAATTCAAGAATTGTGTCAATAGTGCCATTAGAATATACCTTGATGAGAAAGGGGTTGAAACTTTAGAGAAGGCAGCCAGTACAGCTGATGATTATGTTTTGATTCACAAGGTTCCATTTGTAAATAAATCTTCCTCACAAGAGGTTCTTGTTAAGCTAACATTTCGGTCTAGTTTGAGTACTTACAAATCTCAAAATGGCATAAATGTGAAGAATCAAATTTCTGATAAGACGGATCAGATATCCTAATCGCTTCCCACGTGCACGTTTTCTAAGAGGAAAAGGCATGCTATTTCTGACAGTTATAGGTGAAATATAAGCAACAGAATTATAACAGAGCAGTTGCAAATGCTCTTGTTTCTAATAGGTCACTGTCATG
Source organism: Megalonaias nervosa (assembly GCA_016617855.1). Classification (NCBI taxonomy): domain Eukaryota; kingdom Metazoa; phylum Mollusca; class Bivalvia; order Unionida; family Unionidae; genus Megalonaias; species Megalonaias nervosa. Next base: position 7,331 of record JAECUM010060187.1, read on the forward strand.
TATTGAAAAAAATACAAGTATAGGGTCTTGCATACCCCTGTCTGATTTTGTTACGGAGATTTACGAACCATTCATGTGGAAAAGTTCAGTGCCACCAGTTGGAAATTCATTACCACTTGTTAGTAATTCAATATCACTTGCTAGTGATTTAGGTGAGACTACACGTAGTTAGATATTAGGAGACACATGAACTTCTCAGAGTTTATTAAACTCTTTGCCATTTTCTGAGAAGTCTTCTAGTGGAAGTGCTCTAATGCAGGGAGTAGATTGAAGATATACTAATGTTCATTCTCCATTGTGTTAATATGTCATCAGACTGTGTTTTGGGACCGGTGTTAAATAAAGGAGCGCAAACCTCTTTGACCAGTAGGAGGTTCATTTATTACAATATAATGACCTAGCTGGAGATAAGGTAGTGGTTAATACATTTGTAACTGACAAGCCTTGAATGGATCGACGAGCTGATCCTATCAAAGTAGAAATCTTTGGGTTATATCCAGCTTGCGCAGTTACTAAAGCTATGGCAAAATATGTTCTTGAGAATGATGTTGTTGAACTGGATGTTATTTCTTTAGCCGACACCTTTTTGCGTTAGGCTTTGAATCAGGTCACCTTTGCTCTTAGTTTGGATCAATCAAGAAGTATTGATCACATTAGTACTCTTTTGGCTACATATTCTCTTGAATATAATCAGGGCGATAAAGGACAATCACCGGTTGTCTTATAGGAAAACGATTCAGGGATCTCCTGTATGTTTCAGGGGATATTAGTGACACTGAACCCACACAAGAAGGAACTTGTTATTTCTTGATGAATGCTGTCCTTACGAGGAAATGGAGGCAACCTGAGGTACCCGCTGGTATTGAGTGGTTAGTTAGCTATAAAATTGTTATTCCCAGATCATATCGACAGGCAATTATTAGTCTAGCCCATGAACCATCATTGTCTGGTCATTTAGATGTTGTTTCTAAGTCTTGTAGATCATCTCATACTTCTTAAATGGCAGGAAAACCAAATCAGAAGATACCGAAACGTGCATCTATCACATATTCCAACGTTTGAAGAACCTTTTTGTTGAATAATGGCAATGACTCTTTACCTAAGACCGAGTAAGGTAACCAATACTTGTTGACACCTTTTGGCCTTCAGAGAGATGCAGGAAAAGGAACAGATGTAGGTGTTCAGCTGTTGTTGTTTCTTGTTGTGGAATCTGTTCGAGATTCTTTATAGTGTATGTTTTTCAACGTATGATGACTATGCTAACATACAGTACTAGAAATTGTGATGCTTACATCGACTGCAACGACAACCTGGAAGGACCACATGGAAAACATCTGGAAGATTTTCGGAAGGCTCAGCTAAGTAAGTATGACAACTTGAGTAGCGGCTTTTGTGTTACCTTTTTAGGACATAGTGTGGGACATGATCAAATAAAACCTATAGAAGTTAAAGTTAAGGCTATTTTACTGAATTCCCTATGCCTATCAGTAGGAAGCAACTGATGCGAATATTGGGTATGGCTGGTTATTATCGAAAATGTTTTCTAATTTTGCCATGATTGCTGAACCCCCTGACCAATTTGTTAATTAAAAAGAACAGGTTTTACGGGTCATGCAAATGTCTGGAGGCTTTTGATAAGGCGAAAGCCATACTCAAGAATGCACCCGGTCTTTCAGCTCCTGAGTTCACTAAATCATTCAAAATGCCTGTCGATGGAAGTTAGGTCGGGGTTGTGGAGTACTGTTACAGGAAGACAGCAATGGCGTGGATCATCCAGTGTGCTATTTTCAGGGAAATTGAATAAACACCAGAGAAATTATTCCACGAAGGACAAGGAGTGTTTGGCTTTGATGATGACCTTGCAAGACTTAATTGTGTATGTTAGTGGAGCTCGTTATCAAATTGTTTTCTTCAGCAATCACAACCCCCTCACTTTCATTAATAAATGGAAAATAAGAATCAGATGTTCTTATTATAGATTCTGATGTTACAATAATATAATATCGATGTCAGGCCCATCAAGGGAAAAGAAAGTTTGCAGTCGCACTTTCGCGTGCATAGAAGTACAGTATTGCATTGTTTTGTATACATGATTGTATCATGCATATCCTTATGCAATATTTATTACATATATGTTCGATATTTGATAAAAAACATTTTGATGATATCTGTGTCATGTTTCAATTATAATATAGTTTTAATTTAAGTCATTTGGGTCTATGACGGTTGTATTTTAAATTCCTTAATTCAGTGGCTGGCTAGCACTTTAGCAAAATACATGTACACTATGTTCTGGGAATCTCATTCAGCTAAGGTCAAAAAACAACTATATAGGTTAAATACGCCACGCATTAATTTTAATGCAGATCACATACACATCACGTGAATGTAGGAGTGCATTTGACTCTTTAGAGTTATCACGCCCGCCCTAGTTGTTCATTGGTCCAATAGTTTGAGAAGGTCATAACATGACTGAGTTATTTCAAAATAACACGATTTAATTGCTCGAGAATGTTATAGTGAATCTGATTTTAGTGATTTGGTTCGTATATAAAAACTACATAATGAGAATACACGCACCACAAATTTTATTCTGTACTTATGCCAGTTTTGTAAGAGTTGTTGAGAAGAAATCTTTGGTTTATTTACAATATGTGTTAGTGGGATTTAGCAGAGTGGAAAATCTTTAATTTTCACAGGAATTATTTATCGGATTATGTAAATTTATTCAAGGAGTTGAATATTAAAATACTTCTATTGGATTGTGTGAAACGTTCAAGACATCAATGATATTCTAAGTTCGCGGGATTACCTTGAAAAAAGTAAAAAACATTTGGATTTAAAACTGATTTTTTTCATTGGTGTTAGCAAGTTGACACATAAACACATTATAATCTTTTTTCGGAATACATTTGAACAGTTTCGGGATTAGTGCAAAATTTATGGTACAGTTTAAGATAATATTCTAGGAATTTACACACTAAGTTATTTCTGGTTCTTTCACTTTGTTTGATTTTTTATTTTATTTAAATAAATTTATATTTTGGAAAATTGAATGCTTGTTGGGTTTACCTTGTCTTGTTTCTTAAGTTTAAGCCCCTGGACGTAAAAAAGCTAAGACCTGGCTACACTTGCTTGCGCTGGCCGAATTCCCAATCCTATGGTATAGGTATCGATTAATAACGAAATAATACAATAAAATCATTTAATACTATTAGTTTTACATTTAATGTATCACACCAGTCAGATATGTTTTAAAAACATTGATTAATATACTAATGTGTTATAAATTGTTCATGATTCGTCTCGGGAGATGAAACAGATATCACACCGTGGTATGCAGGTTACGATAAATTTATAATGTGTTTAATTACAAAGTCACTTATCTAAGTTTTCTTCCATTTATGTTTCTTTCATTCGTATCCTCCCGTTGGTCCAATTGACATGCGTCGTGACTCTGGTTTGTTACATTCAAGGATGATCTTTGTATGTATTGGAGTTTTGTTTTACATTAACAGTATGCAAGAAAATGAGAGCTGACACGACCCACCCATCTCTTGGTATGGACTCACTCATTCATGAGATAAACATCAGGGTGATAAATTCACGATTACCGGTTCATAAAATGATCTACGGAGATGGACTCGGTGATGTTGTTCAAGGTTGTTTTAGAAGGATAGCCCCAAAAGCTATTCCGATTGTAAAACAGTTAGGTATGAAAGCCACCGAAGTTGTTTGTGATAAGGCTATTGACACTGTTGGTAATCTTGCTGGTAAAGCATTCTCTGCGGTCAAAGACAGACTCGCACGATTAGTACGCAGACCGCAAGCGGTCCGACCACAGCCAGTAAAACTTCTCAGCACCGAAGTGATGCCACCAAGTGTCAGCAAAATAATAAATCAAGCTGCAAATGAGCGGCTGAGGGAATTAGCTGGCTTGCCAGCACCCACAAAACAACAAGTACCCACCGGGAGAGAAGAAAATATAACAGCAAGTCGAATAGCGGGAAGTGGTCTGACTTGACGGTCGTTTTAGGCAACAAGTAATATAATAAAATGTTCAAGCGTGTATCTGATCCAGCAATTGACAATGACGCACCAGTCCGCAAAGATGAATCAGTGCGTGATTATCAGTATTATTCATATCATGCACGTGTACTTGACGCACGTGGACGAATCGAGCTACAAGTGCAAGATACAAGCAGATATTTCCTGCCCGCCTTGGCATTCATTGAAAGAGATTGGAAAACTTCTGAACGCAGTTGATACAGCATACGGAATTTGAGATCGAGTTGGTTTTGTTAACCCAATGCAGTCGATGCTGTTAAGGTGAGACTGACAAAACCTTCATTGTAGATGCCAACGATGACGCCATCACTCACTGAACAACAACGGCTCCTCTCTTTCATAGATAACGGCGGTAAGTCAACGCTGTCGTGGTTCACGATGACCATAGGCAGCGTGCAGAGTAAAGTTGCTGGGTTATTCACATGGCTGATAGCATCTCAGCAGGGAGTGTCAGCGCCACGAAATATATTTATAGCGTTTCAGGAAACCGCCAGAGTATACTTACAAGAGCGAAACCCAATGGTGTTTGACACACTCGGGGTTAGTGAAGTTTCTCTGAGAATAAATAGACATCAAGAACCATCCGAAAAGTGTTATTGAATTTTGAAAACAATCATGTTGCACGTGTGTATCATCGGTTGATGACATTCATGGGGCGTGATCAGAATGTTGATTCTAGTTTGCAGATATCTCAGCGTGATTTCTCAACGCTGTATCCGATCTATTATTTCTCACTGGAACACTTGGATTTGTTTAGACAATCTGTCATCGACCTACACTTCCGAGCTCGTGTAGCACGATTACCAGCTTGTGGTTACAGAGCAATCTCTGTTATATTGTCAGATAAAACAATGTTGCTTGAAGGTGTTGGTGAACGAATGAGAGTCATTGATGCGCCAGCAGAAAATATGTAATGTTAATTAGATCATTCATGATGTTATAATGTCATATCATCACGTCAATGTTACTCTGACACCTGGTCAGATTACAAAACTGCAATCGGCATCAAAGAAGTATTCTGGGGCAAAATAACTCTGAAATCAGCGGCGTTGCAAGGCCCAAATAAATTATCTTTGACTGAACGTCAACTCAAACACTACAGTAACGCCAAGAAATCAAGAACTGGTGTGAAACTTGATCTTTCTGCGAATGCGATCAGTGACACAACAAAAACTGGCATTATATTTCCGTTTCTAGCGGCGTTACCAGCGCTAATTTTATCAGCAGCCCCAGCTGTTACGAAAGCAGCTGCACTTGTTGCCGTTGGAGCAGCTGCCGGTATGGCACTGAAAACGCAACAGGACAGGGTATAAACACCTAAAAATGAACGGGACGCGGTCTAAGATTACCAGGAACGTGTTATGGTCAAGGTCTGAGACTGTCGGGGAGGGGGGTTCCCTAATACTCCCCACGTCTAATTTTGATTTACTTGATGCTGCTCGGCGATTAAACATAAAAAACTTCAGAGGTGTTTTCATGCGTGATCAATTACCGGAAAAACCAAACCGCTTTGAAACCGGTATTATTAATCTCGATGGAAGTTCATACCGTGGTACTCATTGGGTTGCATAAGCGGTTGATCCACGTGGAGTTGTTTATTTTGATTCGTATGGATTGGCACCACCGAGAGAATTTTTACGATACATTGGCTTAGCCGGTGACATACCAATCTGGTATTCAACATTACCAACACAGACAGCAACGGATCCACCAATATGCGGTCCAGAAGTGCGCCGTGTCAAGGTCATCAGCGTCGCCTCATAAAGTTGTGCACGTGTATACCGCACGTCGTTTTAAACAGGTCAGTGGTTTATAATAGTAGATATTTACGAAAGATCTGCTAAAGGCAAGCCCAAGGGTGATATTGATTTATCCAAATACGCAGCACGAGATGAACTCACTGATCTTTTGCGTTTCGCCGATGTTGACCAAAATGAGGTTGTTGTTTTTCAGGATCAGCAAGGACGGTTAAAGACGAACAATATCCCGTTGACAGATATCATTCTGCGAGTTTCAGGCGATACCGAAGATAACTTAGTGGTGTTTACTAAAACCGGTAAGATTAAAGAATCGAAGGAATCATTTCTAATAATCGCTGGGGAGATTGCTGGACGTATCAGAAGAATTGGAGACAACATGACCAGAAATACAATTATCGATGCGAGAGAACCACAATCAGATGATGACGTGGCAACAAAAAAATACGTGGACAACAACAACACCACGATCAGAACTTAGATCAGTAAGTACGTTGCTAAAACCGTCGATGTAATGACTGGTGACCCCAACATGAGCGGAAATATTGCTTATTTGAGAGAACCAGAATCAAACGATGACGTTGCAACGAAGAAATACGTGGATAACAGCAACATCCCGTTGATGACCTCGATAATGACCATCAATGATGGAATGACCACGTTCAGATCTGAATATGCTAATCATATAACCGCGTTTACAAATTTTCGTAGAAACATAAATAGAACCCTAGCTAAATTCTTTGGAAATCCAACGGTTATCAATACCAAGCTCGCTGAAATTCACACACAACTTGCTGATCTCCTCAACGTTAAAACAACAATCGAATTTATTAACAATGAGCTGAATAGCATCAACTCAAGAATAAATTCGACAAATACTGAACTCGAAAAAATCAAAAAGATTGCCGATGGCGTAATTCACACGATTTCCGCTCCTCAACATGATTTACACAGTAGCGTCTGGAACGGAAACATGGACAAAACAGAACAACTCCATCAGACATCTCGCTGAGGTTACCTGGTTGTACAGGCTCTCGTGTTTAGAGGTGTGGAATTCAAGATATCTACCACCACTTCAGACGGTGAATTTTTTGGAACCATCTCAGTCGTGATAATTCGAGATCTCGATAGAATATTCAAAATGAAACCCAAAGATGAGGGCATAACCTTAACGATATACGAGTGGTGTCTGGAATTCGTCTCAGAAGTACCTCAATTGATTGGTTAGCTTATACCAAAATGAATCCCACACAATTCTTTCGGTATAATCAAGCATGTGCGTGTAAGGCATCACTGGAGGAAATCATCGACTAACACATGATAAAACAAACAAATATCGCAGATAAAATCATCGTCATCGACAAAATTGTATACGCAGTTTCTTCGCTGGTTGCTGAAACAAGGACGATAATCGGTATGTTATCAGCGACGCACGTGACACAGCCAGTGGTTGGAATCAGCGTCGTTGCTTTTGTCGGTGTTGGTGATATACTCAATATTATCGCGACAAAAATATTTACATGTGCCAGTAAAAAATGCACGAGCGCACGGAAATAACTTACGCTGCGACATATGCGTACATAACTATATCATCGATACAGTCAGCGGGGTTAAATCGGTGGTGCAATATCAGACAATGAATTTGCTGCAATTAGGGATATTTATTATCGGTATCACAAGAACGCCAACACACCGTTGCAGGCAACAATGTTGCCAACGTTGCCAGCGCCCCAAAATTTAAATCCGTCGTATAGATAATAATGACCGCAGAAATAACCACGTTACTAGAGCAGATCATCGCTAACACAACGAAGCCGACGACCACAATGATATCAGCAACATCAACACAGTCAGAATTCGATATTGGTTTTCCAACTCCGATAAAAGCCCCTAATGTTCGGACACTTGAAATCGCACTGGCACAATTACGAATTTATTATAGTTGGCCAAATATCAGAGACAAATATCAGAGAAAAATCATTTGGTGGATTAGACGCTAATAATTCACTGGTATTCTCACAAAACCTCAGCGCTGAAACATACCCCGTCTGGGAAGTTGTTACCATCACAACAGGATCATATCAGATCGAGCAAATCACTGATGAACTTCAACGTAGAATTAAATCTATAACAAGACAAAAATCAAAAATCGCTAACAAGGTGCACGAGCCCACACTGAGCGCAGCCATTGCAATATCAACGCCAAATTACGCCGTTGACATACATAAGTCGTCGATCAGAACTGTGCTGGGATGGCCTCTGAAAGCGCCAGTCTATGTTGGACCACCACTTCCACAACGATCTGATTTTTTTATCAGACAAGCAAGTATTCATGAAAAATCCAAATTTTGATCATTGTAGAACAAATTTGCAATGGTATGTTAAAGTAGATCCTCCCTACCGGAAAATAAAGAAAAAGCCAGGTGGTAAGGAATACATGGTATGGTTCTATGATGATATATTTCAGTAGGGTTTAATACTTCCTTGAGTGATACATAGATTAAATAACCTTACTTCGGTATTAGTCGACGTATTAGCGGAGGAATATAGATCTGAACAAAGAAATCTAAGGGATCTGATGGAGAAATATATAATTGAGTACCCAAATGATGATCTTAAACGTAAAATCGTTGCGTTAGTTCAGCATTTGAATCAGATGAAATCTGATGCAAAACTCATTCAAACATCCGTAATAGACACAGCAATTCACAAGGATAATATCATGGGTGCAAACGGCGTAAAATACAAAACCGCATTTCTTAATTATTTTTAAGTTCACATAAAACCAGCTGCCTCCGTTCAAACTACCCGAGTTGGGCACGGATAGAATGGATGAAGTTCTCAGTGACATAATTGAAGAATATTTGCCGACGATATATGTGAAATGGGAAAAAATAAAAATCCAGAAAGTATTCTCCGACATGGTAATGATCTAACGGGGGGTAGTCGTCATGTATCGTCGGGTATTGTGAAAATCACGTCGACGATTTCTGTAAATCTGGCCTGTGACGCAGTCGACGGCAGCTATACCGCGTCTGGGCAAGCATTAGGGCAGGCCAAGCAGGGATATGTTCTTTACAGTTTCTCTCCGGATGTCCCACGGGGTCATCTGATTGTGTCGTATCCGTTAATCCTGTTTATTTACGATGTCATAATCCATCTCTGTCACGAATACGTTTTCGTCTAACCGACCAAGACGGTAATTTATTGGACACAAGGGTGAAGAATTGACAGTTAGTTTGTATCTGCGTGACAGACCCTGAGGCCTCTCTCGGCCAGTGACAAAAAAACAAAACAAACAAAAAACACAAAAAAACAACATTTTTTGTCGTTAAAATGTTTTGTTGTTGTTTGGGCTATTCACCGTTCGGGAATGTTTCGTATTCTGCTGAGGGAATCTTAATAGATTCCAACACAAGTCGCTTTAGTTCTCTCGCACGTGCACTTAGAGCCGCTCGAGTTTCATGTTTTCGAGACAACTCTGATCGTATTTTGTCAATGGCGCTTGCCAATGGAACAAATTTAGCTATATCATGTTGTTCGTGTAAATCCGCCAATGACAGTTCCATTTCGCGTTGGAGTAATTTGATGAATCTGTACTCGGCCGTTAGTGTATATCTGCCCTCTTGACGACGCTGCTGTATCATTTCAAAATCATCGTTGATTTTTTCAACATTGAGTTGAACCGCGAGACCATCTTGCTGCAATTGTTCGATCGTGGAGATAATCTCGTTGATGTTTTCCTGGTTCATTATACAACAAATGTATTTCTTTAATAAAAGATTTTATCTTGACCAATTCGATAACTTGTTGCTGCATAATGTAAACTTATCGTGATGAATCCATGCGGGGTTTTCCGAGCATGTGCGAAGAAATCTTTAAACTTACCTATGTCTATGTCGCCGGGACACCATGTCGCATGAATATTTCGAAGCGTATGTGTATCAACCCCGTTAAAAATAGCCAACAAATTACAGTTATCTCTAATTACTTTGCGAATCTGAGTATACCACTGGGCGACATAAATGACATCTGTTTTTTTATGTCTGCCCCGTGAAAATATTCTGGATGGATTTGCTTGTTTGTCAAGCATGGCATCATCGTAAACCACTAGATTGTTGATATCCCTGTTAAGATCCTCGACGGACGGCGCTTCATTGGCGTTTGTGATAAAATAACATCGTGTTCGGCCGCTGGAGATTCATTAAATTCCTTGAGAACATTATAGCATCGTTGGTCATCCACGGATGGCGCTGCTAAATAAAGTTTGACCTATTTGAGCCACCTCATTATCAGGTTGAGAATCAACTGAGTTTTACCGGACCCAGATGGACCAATTGTAATAGCTCGAATGGAATTTAGTAACACTGGATGATGCTTGACCGGAGCTTGCTTACGTGTTGCTGAAAAGTCAATCACATTCATATTGTGCAGATATAATATTATTTATAATCATGAGTTTATATTGTGTCCAATGCAAGACAGTCACTGGTACAAAATTTCTGAGAGCAACCACGTTGAGCAACAACACGCCGGCACTTACAGGTAAATGTGTAAAATGCGGCACACAAAAATATAAATTTGTGAGTATTCCGGTTTGCAGCTGGTGGCGATATTGCTAAGGCACGCGGAAAAGCACATGGAACACCATGGGACAAGTATCCTGGGGAAAACATCTTCCAGGATATAATTATTGTGGTCCTGGAACTTGTTTTTACATTAGACTTGACGACAAAAGAATCAACCCAAACCAGGTGAATTTCAGGTAAATGGGATTTATCAAGCGTGCCATATTCATGATGTTGCGTATAAAAATCAAGATCTACAACAACGACATATTGCAGATGTCAAGCTAATTCGCAAGCTGAATGCGATACAAAATAAAAACATACGAGAATCACTCGCGAATTGGTTGATAAGATAGGCGACGAAAAGTAAACTAGTGTTGGCAATTAAACACCAACAATTACATAATGGAGTCGGTTTATTATAGTCCAATCGGATACTGGAGAGGTATATCAGCAGTTAAAAAACTCATCGATGCAGCAGGTGTCACACGAGCTGTAGCCGCAGATTGACTGTCACGACAGACCATATGGCAAATTTATCTTCTACGTCCCAAAACGATTCAATATGGACGGTTTGATGTCAGCACACCAATCGAAGTTCATCTTGCAGATATCTTGCCTTTACCACATGACGCACATACAAATACGTGTTGACTGTCATAGATGTTGCAAGTAGATAAAAAAAAGGCTGAACCGTTATCGTCTAAAACAGCAAGTGAGGCCGCAGCAGCGTTTGAACGAATTTATGGACGAGGACCATTGCACTAGCTACAATTGCTACCAGTTAATCCTGGCAAAGAATTTCTCGGTGCAGTAACGACGCTGATGCAACAACATAACGTTAAGATCAGACGTGGACAGACCGCGATACATCGCTCTCAGGCAATCATTGAACGATTTAATAAAATAGTTGCACATCGACTCTTAGGACATCAATATGCCAAGAATTACTGCATTTTCAGGGCAGATCTCGTGAATGGGTTGCGAGACTACCTGCAAGACTACCTCAAGTCGTGGCCGCGTTAAACAACGCG
>JAECUM010060188.1:0-31583 GCA_016617855.1 Megalonaias nervosa
AGAAACAACAGGAGCAGGAGAAGGAGGAGGAAGAAGAAGAAGAAACAGAGGTGACCTCGGCAAAAGAAGAACCCCGACACGTGCAGAAAGAGAAGACAGAAAAGAAAAGACGAGAAAAATGTGAGGAAGAAGAAGACGAAGAAGAGGAAAAAAGTGTAAAAGGGAAGAAATTGAAAAAACAGAGAGAGTGAAAGAAAAAAGACAGAGAAGAAATCTATGAACTTTTTTAAAAGAGTTGTGTTGTGTTATGTTGTGATATTGAATTGTAAAAAATTTGTAACAGAATAGAACAAACTGAAAAAAACGTAAGTGTCTCTTGGTTTTGATTATTTAGAAATAATAAGGACCTACACTCATACACTCACAACACGTACATCATAGGGTTAAAGAAGGGAATTTGAGTTTTAATTGATTTTGGCAAAATGAATAGTCACTCTTTTCGAGAGTATTGGGTAGCCCTGAAAAGGACTGTTGAGTGTTTGTTTTTCCTTAGAACAAACTCAGGAACGAGAATCAATTCGCTTTAACTGTCTTAAGCCTTTGCCACGGCCAAGGCCTACTTGTGGACTTGCTCCTGTCAATGATTTAGTAGATATCACTAGGGGTGGTATCTGTGGTGTAGTCACAGGGTTAGGTTGTTTAGCTCGGGAAGGTCTTTTTCTCTTGGGTCGTAATAAAGAAGTCTGATACATTTGTTTCAGACTTCTTAACTCGGCCAAAATGTCCAAGAGTACCGTGACCGTTTGACTTTCGCTGTTCTCCTTCTCTCCTAGACTTTGTTTCTTCTCGACTGCTTCTTCTTCCTGTTGTTTCCTTCTTGCCTCTTCTTCTTCTTCTCGCTGTTTCTGTTCAAGAAGAAATGCTTGCTCTGCATCTTTCTGCTGCTGTAAAAATTTCTCCAATTCTTCTCTCTGTCTTTGTTTAAAATCGTCGACACGTGGTAAAGAAGGAGAAAGTGGCGAAGGTACTGGTACCGGAACAAATTCTTGGGAAGAAGATAAAAAATCTACTAAATCCCAGTTGAAATCAACCTCTTCAGGAAGTAGCACTGTGTTCACTTTGGTAGCTGCTGCTGTACCATTACTTCTCGTCTCCACAGCCGGTGCACCCCAATTCATTGTCTTCTTAGGTTCCGTCATGTTTCACAAAACACTACCGCATCTATTCACTGCGCACAGACGCTAGTGTGCCTATATAGGAAATGTGACGTCACAGGTAGCTCTCTTCGGATTGGAAGACAGACTCCGCGAAGTGACTGAATTTTTTAACGCGTGTTGGGATTGGTGAACCCTTTCAATCCGTTTCGATCCGGTCTTCCACTATAAATAAACGCGGTTCACTTCATTCCCTTCACCTGTTCTCGTCACACAGAAGATGTTGATCGACGTAGAATCCTCTACTTTGGTATCCTCAATGCTGTTCCGTACAGACTTACCCATGTATGTGAAAACAAAATGGACTGTCATCCGGATCACCGGAGCCACTCTTTGGAAAAGAAGATGTTATGTGGAAAGACAAGGCTGTCTTAAGCGGACTCTCATCTACGGACCAGAAGTGAGACACAGCTTAAGACAAACTTTGAGAAATTTGAGGAAGATAAGAAGACCTATACGATGTCCTGTATGTTAACAGAATAGTGTTAACATCACATAACAAACAACGGCCCTTTTCAGGGCCACTTCCAATACCTCGAAAAGATCTTAATTTTCATTTGGTCTCCCCTAAACGAATATATATATATATATATAAAACCCTTCCTCTACTAAAAAAAAGAAACATGCCACCTGTCGCTTATCGCTCTACAAACCCCCAGTCTCCTAGTCACCGCTCTACACAAATTTCCATTGACGCTATACAGGCCCCGGGTGTTGACCTACTTTCTTGACGCTATACTGGCCCAGGGTGTTGACCTACTTTTTTGACGCTATACTGGCCCAGGGGGGGTCTGTAATGCTAATTCCCATTGACGCCACGGTAACCCACTATACTACTTATGGGCGTACAATGTTTACAATCAAATTAGTTCCTAATTCTTATGTATATCTATATTTTTGTAACTCCTGGTACATGATTTATCTAATTTTTATTTATGGCTGTAAATTTTACAGAATATCTTTAGTTAAATTTTGCTTACGTGACCTGAGTCTGTTAAGAGCGTAATATTCAATAGTATAGTATAAATAGATGATTACGTATGTCTTGACAAGTACTGATAATAATCTTAATAATAAGAATTAATACCGGGGTTTGGAAGGTTCTAGAAGAATTCAGTAACTTTCTATTTGTTGGGCTAGTTCACAACGATAGGCAAGTCGAGATAAGTTGAGTAGTAAGATCCGTCACGTGGGGTATATTGTGAAATATAGTCGTAATAGAAGGTGTGTTGAAAGAAAGAACTGAGCAATCAGATTCATTCCTATTTTGGAGTCATCCTCATTTCTTGTGTTCCTGTTGTAAGCCTGCAGACATGTTTTATGTTGTACTTAGATATTATTCGAGAGAAAAAACATTTGTTTGGACTATTCACTGGAAATAGAAAGTGCTCATTATTTGGACTATAACATTATTCTGGAACTGTTGTGAATTATTCAAAGGAGTTCTGGACAACGCCATCTTGACAACGTTACGATTCTTGGCGGACTAGGACATTTTCGGTCTTGAAATTGATATGGAACTATTCATTAATTTGGGCTTTCATACAACTTTGTCAGGATTATTTTGGATTCACTTCATAATACCGTAAGTTCCTCTCACGTTTTCATTTATAACTTTGATCATTAAATTATTTTCTCTTGTTTTATATAAAGCTGTGCTGCATGGAAAAATACTGCACGATCCTGACAGTGTAAAGTTAACGGAGAAAAAAATTAGCAAACATCAAGGATATAAAAAAATGCACAAAAACTTAGTCATTTCATTCGTTGAACTATTAGTTCTAACCTGATTTTCTCCAAGGCGTCCCAAACATTGTCAACTTTTTGACGTTTAGAATCAACACGGTCGCCATATGTGCTTGGGCCAGACTATGTTTTTAAGCAACAGATGTGATGGTGATGTAGCTCACCGTCTTTGAAAATCTCAATAATTCCGTAAATTTTAGACTTACCTCTTTGAACATATGTATGCAAGAGCTCTCCTATTTATTTGTTCCATTTATTTTCGAAATACTAAAACTAGACATTGCAAATACTAGACGCAGACGACAGTTTTTACTGAAATAGACTATTCTAGAAACCAGAAACGGACAGCGAGTAGCCCGTTAGCTTGTTTATATCGCGGGCTTCCGTTTGCGTTGAAACACCAATACTTTGACAGTGTTTGGGACCCCTTGGCGACAGTCAGGTTGGAAATTATAAATCAACGAAAGAAATGACTAAGCTTGTGCATTTTTTATATCCTTGATGCTTTTCATTTTTTAAATCTGTAGTGGGTACAAACAAACGGGAGCGTATGCGAATAATATAGCATAGTTAGTAACCAAGAACCACCTCTCGAAAACAGGATAATTATAAAAAAATATCACAATACTGTATAGGGAAAGATTTAAAATTTCAGCATAAAATACAAAATAAAAAATCGCTGTTATGTACGCATGAAGCAACCTAGCAGTATAGACAGAAGCTGGTCTTGTTTGTGGTGTGTGCATGAAAGCCACGTGACACAAAGGTAAAATAACTAAAATATGGGTTGATTCAACAGAGAGAAAGATATGTGAATGCGGGAAGTAGCGTTGAAATTAAAAGGCCTCTTGGGAGGAGTTGGTCTCATCTGGTGTCAGATTGGTTTAATTCTGATATAATGACATGCTTTTAATGATCGAGAGGGGGAATTAGTACGATATCACATAGTTAATCAGAAGCAAATAACGAATACGAATCGGACATTGCTGGCAAGATAAAATGTGATTTTAACTACGAAATGTCAAGGTTATTCATTATATAACTAGACGAAAATAATTTATATGATGGGCTGTGCGCCTATACATGAAGGTAAAAAGGCATCCCCCCCCAAAAAAGAAAAAAACAGAAAGAAAACCTTTCAAATAATCAAATTAGGTGGAGAGAATGAAATCTGCTCGAAATACTAGACAAGAGTAATAATAGTTGCATATTAAAAGTAGACTTGGAGACTCCAAAGCATTTGCGTGATCATTTCAAAGATGGCCCGTTAGTTCGAGAGAAGTTAATTCCAGATGAAAATGACTTATCACCCGTGCAAACTAAACTGATAAATGATCACAAGGGTAGAAATCGGACTACTGCAATTAGTATGCACATTGAAATATAAAAACAAGTATCTAATAACTACAGCAAATGTAAGGTTTTTTTTACGTGCAATAAGGTTTAAATCTTAAAAGATACACTGAATTGTTCTGTTTGATGAGCAGCATTGGTTGAAATTGTGCATTCAGTTAAATACTAGTCTTGAGACAAAAAGCTAATGATTTTGAAAACGACTTCTTGAAACTAATGAACGATACTAGTTTGGGTTGCAGTTCAAGAATTTGTTTTTTTTTATAAACCTGCCCAAAAGACAAATCATTTGCGAGGAGAAAAAGAACAGAAATGTTTCGTGCTAATCAGTCTGAAAAACAAGAGAATGAAATTAACCAAACCGATCTGTCTTGGATATACTCTGTAACGACTATTTAAATTGTTGATGTATGAATTAAAAGAAATTAAACAACATTTACGATGATATGAAGTTTCAGTTCACTGATATGGGTTTTTATTAATCTATGTTGATAAAGAAACCTTTAATATGACATGACAGAAAACTTTTAATATGATATGACAGAAAACTTTTAATATGACATGACAGAAAACTTTTAATATGACATGACAGAAAACTTTTAACATGACATGACAGAAAACTTTTAATATGACATGACAGAAAACCTTTAATATGACATGACAGAAAACTTTTAACATGACATGACAGAAAACCTTTAATATGACATGACAGAAAACCTTTAATATGACATGACAGAAAACTTTTAATATGACATAACAGAAAACCTTTAATATGACAGAAAACTTTACTATGACTTGTCAGAAAACCTTTAATATGATATGACAGAAAACCTTTGATATAACATGACAGAAAACCGTAAATATGATATGACAGAAAACCTTTTAATATGACATGAGAGAAAAACAAAGGGAACACTTTGTAACATCTCAGAATTTAAACTCACTTTTACTTTGCTTTTTTTAAAATTCCTTTACAAAGTTAATTTTTATCTTTGTTTCTCTTGAATGAATAAACTTTTGACATCAACCCACAAAACTCTGATTGGTACACAAGTTATGTCATCCATAAAACGTCCGGAACTATTTTATTCATCTGTGGCAATGTGCTGTCCTTAGGACAGACACTAGCGTCTTAGAAATTAATGCTTTCTGTCATATCATATTAAAAGTGTTTTGTGGGGTTTAACGACATTTTTCATCACATGACATTCTATTTCTTGGCGGCCAATATATTTTGGTGGAGGAAGAACCCGGTAAGAACAGCGACCCACGGGAAATTACTGCCAGGCTTTCTCACATACTCACAAGGGCTGAGCCGCGACTCGAACCCAAGCGGACAGAAGTGAAATGTGTGAGCGAACGCCTTGGAGTCTCAGCCACACAAGGCCCCAGTGGTCTATTTCAACAAAAAGTAAATCATTAAGAGATAAATTTTGCTCAGATCGTCATATTGTGATTTTTGTTTATGTGTGAGGAGAAGAGTTATTGCTTAAACTACATAAATACAATTACCTGAAAGACATGCCAGTACTTTCTATTGAAAAGGAAACTCAGGTCTCCTTAAATGCTTGTTCGTTTTGTTTTGTTTCAAAATATCTGTAAACTCGCTTTATGCATAATGTCTTTTAAGATAGTATCAGCGAAGATAGTTTCAACTGTTTTTGCTTTTGTCCTTACAATACCAGACTGCCCATCCCACCCCCAACCCCAAATTAAAAAGAATTAACGCGGATTTTCTCTACATGCTTTAGCAGCAGGGAGGGTGAACAGACCAAGTTTATTTGTGAAAATAAAGCTTCCTACGGAGGGTAAACAGACCAAGTTTATTTGTGAAAATAAAGCTTCCTACGGAGGGTGAACAGACCAAGTTTATTTGTGAAAATAAAACTTCCTGCGGAGGGTAAACAGACAAGCGTCGATAACACCAACCAGCAGGGAGGGTGAACAGACCACTTTTTTTTTTTTTTAGAGCAGTCCGTTTTTGAAAATAAAACTTCCTATAAAAATGAAAATACAAGCGTCAATAACGCTAAACCGAGACCTCTAACTGGGTTGCACTAAACCGAGACCTCGACAGGATTAGCGCATTCTTGTTATTTTTTCTTTTGACGCTTGTATTTTCAAATTTTTATACGTCCTCGTTTACCGACTCGGGACATTCACTGTTGGTCGTCACCCTTGTAGCGACGCGGTTAGGTGGCAGGTCTCTCAACCAAAAATTTTATCGAGACCTATGCGATATCGCGACCGAGGATCATGTAAATTTATCGTGATAAATCCATGAGGAATCGCTTGCGCTTTTGAGAAGAAGTTTTTAAACTTAATCATATCCATGTCCCCTGAGCACCAAGTCTGATGGATGTTTCTTAGTGTGTGGGTATCAACACCATTAAAGACAACCAGAAGATTGCAGTTATCTCTGATCACTTTAGTTATTAGCGCATATCGCTGAGTACCATATATAATATCGGTGTTTTTGCGTCTGCCTCGGGAAAATATCCGAGCTGGATTTGATTATTTGTCTAGCATCACATCATCGTATACTACGAGATTGTTGATGCTCCCGTTGAAATCATCTACCAACGGCGCATCGTTGATGACGGTAATAAAATCAATAATATCATTGCCGTCTTCATCCAACAATTTTGCATTTTCATTAAAATCTTTAAGCAAGTCGTAGCATCGCTGATCATCGACAGATGGTGCCACTAAATACAACTTATCCCACTTGAGCCATCTCATTATCAGGTTAAGCAACAATTGCGTCGTACCAGACCCGGATAGACCTATGATACTTTTGCTCTGAGAGAATTTGGTAGCGCTGGATGATGCTTGATTGGCTCTTGCTTTCGTGTCGCTGAGAAATCAATGACAGTCATGTTGTAGGAATATATAATAATTATATGAAACACCAACCCCCGCCAGTGAATTGAAAACAATAACGATGCGGAATAAAAAGCGTGCACTTACAGGCAAGTGTGTGAAATATGGTACAAAAAATTTTACAAATTTATCTCTCATGAAACAGGAGAAGATATCGCTGCTTCACTGGGAAAATTACCAGGGGCTCCATGAGCTAAGTATCCTGGGGAGAAGCATCTTCCTGGATATAATTATTGTGGTCCTGAAACGCGACTTGATATCCGACTTGACGAGAAAGATCAACCAAGATCTGGAGAGTATCCAATAAATGATATTAATCAAGCGTGCCACGTTCATGATGTAGCTTATTGTTACGTATATGTAATTAAATTCCTTGTGTGCTAGTTTTTAAATTCTTTTTTATTTTAATTTTGTTTCATTACATTTTATTGTAATGATAATTTTCATTGGATTTGAATCTCTTTTCCGAAATTGGCTTGACCCGATTAGATTATAAGATTTCTTAAGCACTATTTTAGCTCACTCTGGTTCATAGATCTCCTAAGCATCAAGATAAAACGATTGGCTATTACCAAAGTCATTTTCTGATTGCGTGATGATTCTAATTTGTAAACAACTTTTTTTTAATTGAATCTTATAGTAAGATTCGCTAAGTCTTTTAAGGTGTGTGTGCAAATTATCATTTTTTTTTAATGCGATGTTCAAATTAGTGGTCACGTAATCCATCACGTGAGCTACCATGTGATCTAAAATCGAGGCATAAAACAGCCAATTGGTATTAAATATATTCAGTCGTAATTTAAACATTGAGGGCTCAAAAGGTCTTTATTGTTGTTGCCAGCTTGTTCTGAGGTTCATATATTTTTTGGAATTTAATAATTTATTCTCTAGAAAACTAAACAAGTGTACATTTTTATAAAAAGTTCTGGGACAAAGAAATTCAGTGGAAATTTATTCTGGAATTCTAAACGGAAATATTATAAACTGTGATTCAACGAGGATCTGTTGCCATAAGTACAACGACCTCATCTGACGTCATCGACTCCATATTGGAATTTCATTGAGATTCGAACCTGGATTCAATTAGAACTGTTTAGTGATAGGACTTATATTTTTCAATCCTAGGATTAAATTTTGGATTATATTCACAAACCTTAAGTCCTGTTTCCTATTTTTATTTTGTTTTCTAGGGAAATAAATCATTTTTGTTAAAATTTACGAAGCTTGTTGACTTCACTTTTTCTTTTGTTACATTTGTACGAGCCTAAATGTAACAATTAAAAAAATCCAGATCTAAAACAACGACATATCGCAGACGTGAAGTTGATTCACACTCTAAAGTCTGTAAAAATAAATCTCTCAGAGAATCGCTTGCTATTTTTTTTTTATAAGATCTGCGATGAAAGGTAAACTAGTGCTAGGGGCCGGTAATTAGTCGGCTGATTATTATTATAATAATGGAATCGATTTATTATAGACCACACGTTCTGTTGCTGCGAATTGGTTAGCACGACAGGTAATATGGCAAATTTATCTACCACGACCTAAAAAATTCAGTACACACATTTTGATGTCAGTACTCCTAATGATGTTCATCAGGAAGATATTTTGTTTTTACCGCATGATACTATTAAAACTGGTAGACGTCAATCGCGCACATACAAATACACGTTGCCTGTCGTTGACGTTGCAAGTAGATATAAAGAAGCAGAACCACTATCCACAAAGCAACTGAAGTTGCATCTGCGTTTGAACGAGTTTATCAACGTGGCGGCCTGAGATGGTCACAGTTGCTACAGGTTGATCCTGGCAAAGAATTTCTTGGTGCAGTAACATCTCTGATGAAACAGCATAACGTCAAAATCAGACGAAGACACACAGCAATTCATCTCGATCAGGCAATCGTTGAGCGATTTAATTGAACACTTGCTGAACGATTGTTTGGATATCAGTATGCGAAGGAAATATCCACCGACCTTAAGTCCCTGAACAAAGTTCAGGAGGATAAGAAATCTCGTGAATGGGTTGCAAGACTACCAAGTGTGATAGCTGCGTTAAATAATGAAATTACTCGTGGAATTTCTATGAAACCCATTAATGCAATCTCGAAGAAACACCTACCATTTAAGTGACGTGACTCTTTCTCAAAACATCCAGTACTAGGTAATGTGACCATCAGATATTTATATGAGCCGGGGGAGCTTGAGGGAGGTGGTAAAAAAGAGCGACTGACCCAGTCTGGAGTGTAACCACACATAAAATTTTCAGCGTGGTAAGATCCACGGGTAGACCTGCAATCTACAAACTAGATTCAACTGCTCCTCAACGTGGATTTGTACGCGAACAATTACAAGTAATTCCTGAAGACACACAATTATCACCGCCTTCACTTTTGTGAAGGATGATTCGTACCGGCTCCTCGACGTCGATTACACACAAGACACGTCAGCATTACATTTTCGCGTGTGTGGCCGAGACTACTATTAATTCTATCCACGGTAAATTGTCGTGGGTCATTAGGAGAAAACTGCCACAATATTACTGTGTTACAGCAAACACAGTGATTATTTTGTTGTTGTTTCAGTGTCACTGCTGATAACCAGTTAATTTTTTCCGTAGTATACCGTTGTTGATTTCCTGAGTTTGATTATTATTCATTGCACAGTATATGATAACCCTCCTTAGCTTACTCTCGACACTACTAGATAAACTAAATTTGACCATTCGATACGATCATCGACAATCCAAATAACCAAATTTTGAAATACTCAGAACACTCTCCCATTCTAAGAAAACTTCCAGGATAACATGCAACCATATCAACTGAGATAACAGCCTTATAATCGTATTTAGTATTCCACAATCCGCCGTGTGCGTATTCGACACAACTGCGTTGTATATCTTCATGAAATTCCAACCCTGTTGGCCTCCATGAATTTTCCTCCTGAGTAAAGTGAGCAGCAACTGACGGAACTGTGAAGCAATTACTGAGTAATCGTTCGATAACAACAGTATCGTTCGTGTATTTCAAAGCAATCTTTGTCATCTCGCCATGAAGAGGTTCTGTACGATAAATATCTTCATTAGGCCGTACAAACTGATCATAATAGCTATACTCGAAACTTTGAAACAATCACACTGATACATGGTCACTCTTACTGTGTGTGTGTGTGGGATTTGGATTTTTAACGTAGCTTTAACAATTTTTCAGTCATATCGCTACGATGTCTGCAGTGTGGCAGTTTATAGTGATGTCTAGCACTGGGGCATCATGCCGCAGACACGTAGCATGATGTCCCACCCAGTCACATTATCCTGATACCAGGCCGACCAGTCCTAACACTAACCTCTTAATGTTGAGCGCCTAACGAGGCAGCTGCTAGTACCATTTTTGTAAGTCTTTGGAATTACTTGACCGGGGATCGAACCCACAATCTGCCGCATCCGAGGCGGATGCTCTAACCACTAGGTCACCAGAGCGGTGGGGTCACTCTTACTGATATTTCTGATAAAATCGAACATATCACCGTCATAATATTTAACAGTTCGAGTTCGTGGAAATAATGTTACGTCAACGATCTCTATCGAAGCTCCCTTTTATTCATATTTTGATTCGTATAAAACTCTCTCGTTAACGTCTTCACCGTTATTGGGAATTATCACTCTTTTCCAACTCGGCAACGTCGTTGATAGACGCTCCGGTATCTTTAACTGTTTCTACCCACTTATGTATTGTTTTATGTCGTAAATCCGTTAAACCGTTTCCTTATTTCGCGTTCGTGAAATGTTCTATAACTCTTTCAGCAACCGAATTTAAGGTCGAAATCCTCATCAGGCGGAGATCATTAACATTTGGTCAATCATTCAGCGGATATATCGTATAAACAACTGCCGTCACAGGATATGCTCGCTCATAATATGGTTTGTCAATACCCGTCAGTATTCCTGGTTTGGAATTTTTATTTAACGTGACAACATCCCCAGCGCGATGTGATTCCCGAACAGGGTCACGTTTGTCAGGGATGATCCAGGTTACGTCATCGTCTACCGCGGCGGCCTCTACCGCTACGATAAATTTTATTCTAAAAAGGTATCATTGTTCGTGAGTTCGTAGAACGTCAAGATAATTAATTATTGTCCTTGCTCGCTTGTCATTCATTGTAGCATCAATCTGGGGGTTATCGTCTTGCCTAATTCTGAATGTTCACCACACATGAACCGCGCTATCGTTACTAAACTCTCTCTTGGCTTCAGAGATACGGTTGATTAAAGTCTTATTCGTCAAATCAGGATCAACCAGAGCTCGCCTCGGCAAGTCAGGGGTTATTCTGTCAAGATCGAATCTAGCTTGAGAGGGCTTGATCGCAGATAATCTTGTAAATTCCTCCATCATGTAATTAAGGCAAATATATATTTAAATTAAACTTCAAATTTTTATAACGTATGATGATTCAAGCAAAGAATAGTTGCAAGTGGTTGATGATTGGATCTACAACTCCTTGTAATAAGTCTTGTGTAACGGATTTCTGTGGATAACACCTACAGAGTGTGCGATGAGAGAGTCTAGGACCAAAGCCGTGTTTGAAATGTAACAAGGGAGCCAGGAGTGAAACGCAGTTGTGTGTTGATTGTGGAGGCAGAAAATACAGAGCTTTGAAACGGTATTATGATAAAAAAAAGGATGGCGTTGAATCTCCGATTAAAAAAAACGCTGAAGACTATCTCGCTAGATTTTCACGATAGCAGCATCATACATATTTTTTCTAGCAATAAAATAATAATTTAGACAAATAATATATAAATGGAGGAAGGAAATAAAGCTGATGAATTTGTAACACATCCTATCAACAAGAATTGTGAGGCATCGCTTGCTGGTGTTATTAGGAACTGTCGACTGTCGACTGAGTAAAACTCAAGAGTAAAAACTCTTGAAAACACTTCCAGTACGAACATGTTAATCGGAGTGGGTGAAGAGAAATAACTTCGGTTGGACCTGCCTTCTCCACTTGTGGAGGGATTAAACAATAGCCTGGCTTGTATCTGGCAATATTGATTATAATGCGGTTTCCCCACGAAATAATTTATTAGCGTATACTATTCTGTAATGGGTAGCAAATAATCATATTATTTTTTTGGGGGGGGTGTTCCTGTAATTTCCGCAGTATTCTTTAAAAACGTTATCCTTGGGGCAAGGATTAAAGGTTTTAGGTGGTTAGAGCTATGGATAATACTCTGACAAGGAACAGACAAAGATACAAATAAGCCACGCCCCCTTGCGTGTAATCCAGGTAAGTTATTTTTAGATTTCCAGGTATTAGCAACTTCATAATAATTTTTAAAACATATGATACTAGAGAAGGCTCCGTGGGCGAGCGGTTAAGGCTGCTGATTTTCATTCTCAACGTGTGAAAATTAGCGTTCCAATCCCGTGACTGACAAATTTGTCGACGGTTTGCGATAAATCGCATTTATAATAATTGGGGGTCAGCCTAAAAAGAAAAAAGTAATGATAACTAAAAATAAAAATTTTGTGCACCTCCCCACCAGGTTGAACAACGTGGTGGGTGCTGATTTTGCACCCTCCGGGGTTGATTTGGAGGGAGGTGTGCACACAAATTAAAATTATCAGTATACAGTAAGGTGGAAAAGAGGAGCCCCCCGCCTCATGGTAAAAATAGACAGTAAGAGGGATGCGCCTTCCACAAGTCAAGGAAGAAAATTAGCCTCATTGACGGGTACCCATAAAAGGACATTCAGAAAGAACTGTCAGCCAGAAAGAAAATAGCCTCATTGAAGGGTACCACATGAGGTGACCCCATGGAACCGCAAATTGCTCATCAATCTTACTGTCTATCTTTGTTTTTATTTTAAACAGATATTTATTATATAATGAATTCGGAAAATATTATTGCGATCATTTCTGCGATTAAAAAATTACATGATGATATAGAACTTTCTGATCAACTTGATCCTGAAAAAATAACAAATAATTTTGAAATATTACAAGAACGAAAATCTGAAGGAAGATATACACTAGCAGCCGAAATTAGGTTTATTAAATTACTCCAACAGGCAATGAAACAATCGCTAGCTTATGTCCATGAAACAAGCGTCCGGCAATTCGTTCCACTCGTACAAGCGATTGAGAAAATTAGATCAGAGTTATCTGAAGAATATGAAACAAAAAATATTGTAAGTGTACGTGTAAGACAGTTGACAAAAATTATGTACGGTTGTAAACAATCATACAGTAAACAATCGGATTGTGAATGTGAAAGTTATGAAAATGAAAGTTGTGAAAATGAAAACTGTAACGGATTGTAAACAATCAAATAATGACGAGCGTACTAACTATTGTCGGCGGCGGGTTTGTTTGGTCGGAAAATCTTTTTTTTGGTTGGGTAGTTTTAATTTTCGGATAACCCATAGAGTATTTCCTGTAACTTGGACCGTTTAAAGCAAGAATATGCGTAATTCAGAATGTGATTCCTATCACATACAGCTGTAATAGCATGTTATCGTTGTAACTCATTTAACTGTTCCTGCGTTAACAAAATATTTTCATCGCCATAATCATCAATAAGTACATTAACACTAAACTTTTCTGTGTGGGGATGTCAAGATTGTTTTGACGGCATTTCTGAGTACCGCTTTGTTGTATACAAAAACTTTCGTGTGTTGGTACATTATATAACACAGTACACAATAATTTATTTTTTCATTATCGTTGTAAGGTTCCATGGGCCCAATGAAACCTTAGTATTTCGGATAAACCCGGGCAGATTTAATTTTTACTCCTCTTGACTGTGAAGATCTCGACGTTCTATGAACTCACGAACGCACATACAAACTTATCGTCAAAGATTCATTTCGTAAATCAAGAAGGTGACCGTGCTGGTCATTAAGTCTGAAATGTATCCGTGATAATAGCGGATTATGACATCTCAGATAAACCGGATTAACAGGTACTAACAAATATCCAGGTGGTACTTCAGGAGTGAATGAATATAAGATATATCCTTGCTGTGCCTGCCTGGATTTTTTAAGATCTACTTAATAGCTGCCATCGATCGCATCACACACCAGATTAACTGCAATCGTTGATGCAATATTGACAACACCTGTGATACATGACGACCACCGCCGTCTCGATCATTGTTATGTTTGAGAATACTCGGAGGAGGGGATATTTTTCTCCATGATTCTAGTATCGCTTGAAAATATTCACCGATGATATCACTGACGGTTTTTGTCAACTCATCTGTGTTAAATGCTGGTATTATGAATTTTGGTAATTCTGATTCTGTGATCGCGTAGTGTCTGAGAAACAGATGCTTAAATGTCGTTGACCTTGGAGTTGAAAGGTCGATAAATTCATCTCCAGTAGCAATTACTGTTTCAGTAATAACCCAATTGACATATTTAAGGTCGGACACAACCTGGTTTAGATGCTATATCGTTTCAATGATTTTCTGATTTAGATCGTCATTTGGATATTCTCGTATGTAACTTTGAAACAACTGAAGCAATTTGCTGTGTACACGTGTGTTCAGGCTTAATAGCATCAACGAACGAATTAATATATTTTTCGTCAACGCGCGGTCTTATATCATCATCATAATTATAGAAAGTTCTAAATGGCTTCAGAAGCTTTGTACCATCACTCGCAGTAAAATATTTTTTTTCAGGATCTAATGGCGACCCGTCAGCACTAACTATTTTGATTCGATCCATGTACCTTCATGGATACTTTTTTCGACACTCTGGAAGGGAAGAAAATATTCGTTTGTCTGAAACGTAATCGGACCGTTGAGGCTGCGGTGGTAGTGAAGGTGCATGCGGTGGCACTACTGGCCATCCTAACACAGTTCGGATCGACGATTGATATATATCTACGTTATAGTCAGGTGTTGATATTTCTAACGCGGCTGATAACGTTGGTTCGTGAAACGTGATATCGATCTTCGATTCTTTTCCTGTGATAGATTTGATTTTTCGTTGGAATTCACTATTGATCTGTTCTATTTGATAACTGTCCGTAGGTATGCCTACAACTTGCCAATCGGGGGTTCCATCAGTTTTATTTTTGTACCCAAATACTAATGAATTATTTGCTTGCAACCCACCGAACGACTTTGATCTAATATTTGGCCAGCTGTAATATACTCGCAATTATGCTAGAGCTATTTCCTTAGCTGGAATTGCCGTTCGAAAGCTAACGTCAAAGTCAGGCTTGGTTGAGCTCGGTGATATCATCGTGGTTGTTGGTGGTGTTGTATTAGCGACGATTTGTTCTAGCAATCGCAGTGATTGATCTTGCGACATTATTATTTAAGTCAGTTATCTAAATATAGGAGACTACGGTGTCTCTAATCCGTGACTGTGTCCTTGTCTTTGTCACTGTATTTAGACTTTGACTCTGTCAAGGGGGCTTGGTTTCCAGTTGCTTCATGACAAACCTTAATCATTTCTGCGAATTCCTGATCTGATATTATTCCATCATCGAGCTCTGATGATATCAGTGATGATAATTTGGCGTGTACGCGTGTTTCCGCTGATAGCAACGTTGTATATTCGTGTAATTTATCAGCCGCACACGTAGATATTAGTTTTGCGATAATATTAAGAATACCTGCAAAACCGGTTATAACTGCAACACCAATTCCTATTACTGGTGCTATTATGTATGTGGCTGATAATTGCTTCGATTATAGTTACTGTTCGTGCGACTACGGCAGATGCAGAATATACAATTATGTCAGTAACAACGACACGTCCGTGGCATTTTTTTGTTTTTGTTTTTTTGTTTTACTGTATAAGCATCAATGATATTTTTCAGTTGGGTATGCCATAAACACGCTTGCTCGTATCTGAAACGTTGAACGTCAATCGATTGGTTCATTATATAAATTTGCTAACACTCTAAGTAGGTGGTAGTTTGGCGACGAATTCAATACACCAATAATACAACACGCCGAGGCCCTTTTCTTCGGGTTCCACCACGAATGTTTCCTCGCTGTTTTGCTTCAATATCACTAACATAGATCCAGAAGATCCACTAACTGGATAATGCCGTGAAATTGTGGTAGATATTGTAAATGTTGTAACGCCGAGTACTGAGAACCTGTATATACCGGTAACCTCAGCTGTATATATAATGGATTTATTGAGTGGTGTCCATAATGATGATTCAGACACTACTGTATATACTACATCATCGGTAATCTTTATTATGTCAGAGAGCTTAATGTCGATGACTGCTGGATTCCCAAAAAATTTATTGATGGCTCTATTTACGTTTCTATGAAAATTTATAAACGCGGTTACATGATTAGCATATTCAGATCTAAACGTGGTCATTCCTTCATTGATTGTCATTAACGAGGTCATCATCGGGATGTTGCAATTGTCGACGTATTTCTTCGTTGCAGCGTCATCATTTGATTGTGGTTCTCCAAGACCAGTAATTTTATCATTAGCCATATTGAGAGAACCAGTCATTGCATCGCCAGTTTTAGCAACATATTTACTGATCTCAGTTCTGATCGTGGCGTTGTTGCTGTCCACGTATTTTTTTGTTGCCACATCATCATCTGATTTTGGTTCTCTCACATCGATAATTGTATTTCTGCTCATGTTGAGATCGCCATACATAATACCTCCAATTCTTCTGATGCGTCCAGTAATATCTCCCATGAGTGTTAGAATTGATTCCTCCGAGTTTTTAATTTTACCGTTTTTATCAAACACCACTAAGTTATCTTCGGTCGCACCTGGAACCTGCAGAATAATATCTGTCAACGGGATATTGCTCGTCTAAAACCGTCCTTGTTTATCCTGAAAAACAACAACTTCATTTTGGTCCACATCAGCGAGATGCAAAAGATCAGCGAGTTGAATCTTGACCTCGTTAAATGGTTGCATATTTGGATAAATCACGTTGAGGCTTGCCCTGAGTAAGACTCCGAGCAGATCTTCCGTAAATATCTACCATTGTATATTCACTAAGACCTGTTTAAAACGTTGAACGACGTGGTATACTCGTGCACGACTTTATGAGACCGTGTTAGGGACCTTGACACAGCGTTGAGCACAGCGAGTACTTCACGGCCACATATTGGCGGATCAGTTATTGTCTGTTTTGGTAATGTTGAATACCAGATCGGAGTGCTGTGAAGTCCGTCAACATATTTAAAAAATTCTTTTGGTGTCGACAACCCATGCGAATCAAAATAACTCCACGTGGAGCAATCGCGTATGCAACCCAGTGAGTGCCTGGACCAGAACTTCCAGCGAGATTAATGATATCGGTTTCAACACGGTTTGGTTGGTTTGGTAACTGATCACGCATAAACACACCTCTGAAGTTTTTTATGTTTAATTTCTTAGCAGCATCAAGGAAATCAAAATTGGACATGGGAAACATGTTTAGCGAAGTGTCCCGGCAGTCTTCGACCCCTTCCATTTTCGGAAGGCCCTTTTTTGGAAGTCTTTAGTTCTTGGCCTGTTGCTTTCTTTAATGCCATCCCAGCGGCAGTTCCAACAGCACCCAAGTGCAGCTGCTTTTCAACAGCTGGGGCTGCAGCGGCTATCAACGCTGGTATAGCTGCAAGAAGTGGAAATATACCACCCGTCTTGGCATGTCTTTAATGGCACCCGCAGAAATATCAAGTTTAACACCAGCCACTGATCTTTAGGTGTCGTTGCAATGCTTGAGCTGACGTTCTGTCAGTGATAGTGTATTTTGAAACTTCGGATCGCTTGCGATCTGCGCTGATTTCAGCAATATTTTTATTCCTGAATATTCTTTTTTAATGCTGATTGTAGCATTTTAATCTGACCAGGAGTCAGAGTAACACTAACATGATGATACGACATTATAATATCATGGTTGATTTAATTACTAATCGTGCAATCGATTACATGTTTTCCACTGGGGCATCAATGACTCTCATTCGTCCACCAATACCTTCAAGCAACGTTGTTATGTCTGAGAGTATAAGAGCGATTGCTCCATAACCACCAGCGGGCAGTCGTGCTATATGAGCTCGGAAGTGTATGTGAAAACTGATTGTCTGAACGAATCCAAGTTTTCAAGTGAGAAATAATAGATCGGATATAATGTTGTGAAATCCCGCTATCTGCAAACCAGAATCCACATTCTGATCACGCCCCATAAATGTCATAAACCGATGATAAGCACGTGCAACATGATTATTATCAAAATTCAGCAACACTTCTTCGGAAGGTTCTTGATCTTCATTTATCCTCAAAGAAACTTCACTAACCCCAAGTGTGTCAAACACCATTGGATTTCGTTCCTGCGAATCTACTCTGGCATTTTCCTGAAACGCGATGAATATATGTCGTGGTGATGACAGCCCCTGCTGTGATGCTATCTGTCATGTGAATAACCCAGCAACATTACTTTGAATACTGTCTGTGGTCATCGTCAACAATGACAGCGTTGATTTACCACTTGAATCCATGAAAGAAAGCAACGGTTGTTCTTCATTCAGCAATGGTGTCATTGTTGGCATCCACAACGAAGTTTTGTTAGTATTACTTTATATGCATAAACGGCAGCATCACACCATATTGCATCATTGTCGGTGGCTTTTTTTAACAAATACTACGTTGTGTTTAGCGCCAAATATAACTTTTCTAACATGTCTTCAGAATCCAAATATATGTGATAGTGGAGTCGCACATGAAAATTCTTCATTGCCGTTTAACATTGATCGACGTGATGCGAATCTCAAGTTGAAATTTTCAGTCATTGATGCAACTTCAGTTCCAGCTGCATCCAGTCTTACGTTGCTGCTTTCTGGCTGATCAGTGGTATCCTTTGCAAACATCATTGATGGACCAGCTGATCTCGAGTAATCATCGCTGTATCTTGCAAGGCCAAGTATCGTCGTTGCAACGTCGAAGTTTTCCAGGCATGATTCAATATTTTTTCCGTCGATGCTATACGTGGCCTTGTTAAATAACGCCATGACGCCATTATTAACAAAACCAACTTGATCACCAATTCCGTACGCTGTATCATCTGCTTTCAAAAGTCTACCTTCGATCTCAATGAATGCCTCAGCGGGCAGGAAATATCTACTTGTATCCTGAACTTGCAGCTCGATTTTTCCTCGTGCGTTAGGTACATGTGCGTCATAAGAATAATATTTTGATAATCGCGCACAGATTCATCCTTGAGAACTGGCGCATCCATGTCAAATGCTGGATCAGATACACGATTCAACATTATTTATATTTGTTATCGTCTAACACGAAGATCACTTCCTGCTATCAGACTAGCAGTTATACTTTTTCTTTTTCTGACAGCGGTAGACGAGTCAACTCTGCTAATTTTTTATTTGTAGCTTGTTTTATTATTTTACTGATACCTGCTGGCATAACTTCAGTGCTGGGCAATTTTACTGACCGCTGGCGATCTGCGTATTAATCGTGCTAGTCTATCCTGATTGCTGAAAATGCTTTACTAACAACATCACCAACAGCACCAATACCTTTATTACGAATAACGTCAATAGCTTTCATTCCCAGTTGCTTTTCAATCGGTATTGCTTTTGGGGCTATTCTTCTGAATAGACCCTGAACAACATCACCAAGTTCATCTCCGTAGATCGCTTTATATGTTGGTAATCGCGAATATATCACCCTGACCATTACAGGTCCATGTTGAGCATTATGTATGATCATATTACTTTCTTGTCACTGATCTAATTGCATCAATCACTACGGTAATCATCAACGATTTAATCGATGAGGTACCGATAAACATTAATGTCCATGATCTCTGACAAATAGCAGATGCTTTATTAATGATTTCAGGGGAATTATTACCTGCTCGTCTTCCGCCAATAAGAATTTCTAGTCTATCAACATCGGCAAGGACGTTATTGGGACAAAGTTTATTGGACAACGAAAGGGTTTGTTTTTTATGACCACGATGTGTTTTTACACTGCCAGTGGCAAAAGCTTGTCCGGATTTTTTGTTTGGTTGTTGTAATTGTGGTTGTTGCAATTGTGCAAAATATTCATCTATTCCATTGATAAATGCAATATATTTTGTATCACTATTTCGGGCCTGATCAACTCCGTAGTGTATGCAAAATAACCATTTGTACCAGGTTTCATAACCTACAACATAATCAGCATACTCGGATTTCAAAACTTTTTCTCTCTCATCAAAACTACGCGCGTCAAACAGAGATAATTTTTCCACGCTGTCAGTTTTTTTATGAAGGCAATAATCTTTTCGCTAAATTTATCATTCACTTCAGTTTTGATTTTTGATTATTCTGGTTCTGGTTCTGGTATAAGATCCTTTATACCACCTATTTCAGCACGAGCTCGGCCAATATATTCAAGTATTTCTTGCATTGATTGATCAGCAGCTATTTCACCTGGAAGTTCTCGTAAATCTTTTTTATTTGGTTAGTTCTTTTTGCTATTTTTCCAGTTGTTTTAGCGGTTCGCTCCAACGTGGGAAGAAGGCCTTAGGTAGCCTTTGTAACCGGTTTAAGTAACTGTTCTGCACCTTCTGTAGATTCCACCTAAGACTCCTGACGGTCTTGTAATGTTTGCTTGACAGAATCATGGACTGGAAGAATTTTTTGAATTGCTTCTAGTCGCTGCCGAGCTAGTTTGGTTGTGCGAGATTCCATGGTTAGCGTAGGATCGCTCATTGTTATTGATATAATAATGGTTTAATTACACCACCAGGAGCCGGGAGGGGACGACCAACAGTGAATATCCCGGGTTGGTAAATAACCTGTAGAGGCCTCGGTTTAGTGCAACCCAGTTAGAGGTCTCTGTTCAGCGTTATTGATTCTTGTATTTTCATTTTAGTAGGAAGCTTAATTTTTGGAAAATAAACTTCGTCTGTTCACCCCTCCGTAGGAAGCTTTATTTTCACAAATAAATTTGGTCTGTTCACCCTCCCTGCTGCTGTTTTAACTACAAAATGGTAATTCTGTATATTGATACGATCACTCATGCTGATATCATAAAACGTCTATCCTTGACACCTTGTCCAGTTAGGTTAGCTGCTTTCTCTAATAAGTCGTATGCCATCAAATTCCCACATTCATAAGTTACAAACAAAGTATTTGTTCTTTGATATATAGAAAAAATTTACTCTAACCATTTATTTAATTAATCTTCATGATCACCTTTTCGTCTTTGAATAACCGCTTTCTGTCGTAAGTCTTGTTGCACATAAATGACGGACATCTGATAATGATGTAATCGAACAAGTCCTTTTAGTTAGACTTTATAAAATTTGGTACAAACAATATTTTCCCACAATTAAAATTTGGTACAAACAATATTTTCCCACATTTATCCACTTCACACATTTTCATGTTATGAGGTTCACGTAAGCGAATGCTTCGCCGTTCCATCAGATTTAGGCTATTTGTATGCAAAAGCTGACTTTTACACACTATTTTTTTTATTTAATATCAGAAACATAATAAATTTTAGTTGATTGTTTGTGACTGTTTGTTTGACTATTTGTAACAAAATCAATATACATTTTATGCGCATCAACATTTTGTTTCCTGTTGATTTGGGAATAAAATTCTTGTTGCACATTACCTAATTTAGAACCGCTACCATATAATTTTTAACCGTGTGTACTTTTGAAATCCAGCCAATTGCAAAGATTATCAGTAAAAACATTCAGAAATACTTGCACTACAAATTTTTTTGTGTTTGTGTTGCTTATCCGCAAAATACTTGGTTACTTCTGAACACTGTTGTGTTACGTGTAGGCTCGTACAAAAATAACAAGAGAAAAGAGTGAAGCCAACAAGCTTTGTATATTTTAACAAAATAATTTATTTCCCTAGAAAACAATGTCAATGTAAAAATTGTAAATAGGACTTACGGTTTGTGAATATAATCCAAAATTTAATCCTAAGATTGAAAAATACAAGTCCTATCACTAAACAGTTCTAATAGAATCCGGATTCGAATCTCGATGAAATTCCAATATGGAGGCGATGACAAAACTTTCGATAGTATCTGGCCATACCCAAAAATCCCATCAGTTGCATTTTACTGACAGGCACAGGGAAATCAGAGATAGCCTTGACCTTAGCATCGATAGGTTTAACTTTACCATGTTCCACAATATGTCCTAGAAAAGTTACACAAACACGGCAGAACTCACTTTTAGATAAACTGATTGCCAAATTTGCATCAGTGAGTCTTTCAAAGAATTTCCGAATCGTGGCTAGATGTTCTTTCCAGGTGTCGTTGTAGATGATGACATCATCGATGTAAGCATCACAATTATCTAGACCAGAGGTAATCATATTCATCAAGCGTTGAAAAGTACATGGGGAACCCTTCATTACAAAAACGGCATTACTTTATATTGATAGAGTCCATCTGGAGTCACAAATGCCGACATTTCTTTTGCTCCTTCTGTTAGTGGAATTTACCAAAATCCTTTCAGAAGGTCAAATTTGGTGACATACTTGGAATTTCCAATTTTATCAATACAGTCATTGATTCTTGGTAATGGAAATGAATCGGTTTTTGTCACACTGTTCACCTTCATATAATCAGTGCACATATGGAAAGTTTTATCCGGTTTCGGAACAAGTATACATGGTGAACTTCAGTCACTTTTACTGGACTCTATGAAATCGTTCTCCAGCAAATACTGAATTTCCTTTTTCAAGTATTCCTGTTTGAGAGGGTTCATCCTGTATGGGTGTTGTTTCACATGTTTTGAATCTACAATTTCATCGTCATGAAAAATTTTGTTTGTCCTTGTATGAATATCTGGAAACAAGTGCTCATATTCGAATAATAACTGTTAAAGTTCATTTCTTTCTTGTTGTAAATGTAAAAGTTTCTGGTCCAGATTTTTCATAATTTCCGAATTCCGAAGATCTGTTGCTCCAAGATCAACAGTGTCCAACTTGGTCTTAGGTAAGGGACCAACACAATCTACCATAATTCTGCTAAATGGTTCGTCAAATGCAGGAATAGGTTGCAGATGAGCCTTAGGTATCTTCTATTGGGTTTTCCTAACATTTGACAAGTATGACAAGATCTACAAAATTTACAAACATCACTTTTGATTTTTGGCCAAT
The DNA here is from genome assembly GCA_016617855.1 of Megalonaias nervosa. Classification (NCBI taxonomy): domain Eukaryota; kingdom Metazoa; phylum Mollusca; class Bivalvia; order Unionida; family Unionidae; genus Megalonaias; species Megalonaias nervosa. The sequence continues at coordinate 23,267 of JAECUM010060188.1, forward strand.
AAAAGTGAGTCAAGATCTTGTGATAAGTGTTATTTATCCCTAAATGACTAGCCAGAGGAGTTTCATTAACCAAACAATGTATTTCCTGTCTGTAAGATTTAGGAACTACAATCTGATAGTTCACTGACCATTCGTCATTAGCAGGTACCTCGGGAGGTCTCCATTTCCTCATAAGAATTCCATTTTTAATGAAATAACAGACAGGTACTTCAGTGGCTTCAGTTTCACTAATGGCACTCTGAAACAAACAGGAGATCTCAGGATCTTTTTCCTGTTCGACGACAAGTGATTGTCGTTTGTCACCCTGATTAGATAAAAGAGAATGAGTAGTCAAACGAGGATCACTGTGATCAATATCTTTTGATTGATCCAAATAAGGAATGAAAGTGACCTCATCAAAAGCCTGACCAATACGTGTGTCAGCTAAAGGAATATTTTCCTTATCAAAATCATTCTCAAGAGCTTTCTTTGCCATAGCTCTGGTAACTGCACAAGCTGGGTATAAATCAGGGTACTCTTTTTCAATAGGATCAACTTTCTGATCCAAAGAAGGCTTGTCAGTTACAACTGGATTAACCACAACCTTGTCTCCAGCTAAGTCGTTGCCTAGTAACAAACGAATGCCCTCAACGTGTAAAGTAGTCACTATACCGACTGTCACAGGTTCTGAAACTAAGTCTGATGACAAATTTACACAATGGAGAGAAACATTAAGAAAGCCGCACTCTACTCCCTGAATGAGAACACTCTCATTAGAACAGGACTTCTCAGAAAAAGGCAAAGTACCTGATAATAAATGACTCTGAGACGCTACTGTATCCCTTAAAATTTTAATAGCGATAGGACTGGCCTTAATCACCCAATAGTGATATAGAACCCTTCGACATGAATGGTTCATAATTCTCCATAATAAAATCAGACTGGAGTTTATTAGACCCAACAAATGTATTGCTTTCAATACATGACCGTGACCTTGACCTCTTAGAAATAAGAGCATTTGGGATAGGTCTATCTTGATTCTGATGCCTATATTTCAATTTTTGAAGCAATCAGAAATGACGTGTCCTTTTTTCTTGCAATAGGTACATGTAGGAAGAAACAAGGATTTTGAATCAAGTTTATCAGAAACTTGATTTTTAGAAGTTGTGCCAGATTGAGTTTTAGGAGTCGTCGTATTAGGCTGAAATACCTTTCTACCAGTAGACTGCTGAGTGAAAGATCTGCCTACAACAGGAAATTTATGAGTTAAGGAGTACTTATCAGCAGCAAGAGCAGCATTTTTCAAGGTTTAGATCTTATGCTCATAAAGATACATCCTAATGTCACTATGGACACAGTTCCTAAACTCTTCAACTAACATGAGTTGTCTGAGACTTTCGTAATCTTTGTTAACCTTTCTAGAAGAGCACCACCTATCAAATTGTTGTGCTTTTTCCGATGCAAATTCGACATAGGTCTGGTCAGTTGGTTTTCTAGAATTCCTGAATTTTTGCCGATAAGCCTCGGGGACTAACTCATAACCGTTCAAGATACAGTCTTTAACGACTTCATAGTCAGTGCTTTACTCCAGTGACAGCGAAATCTAAATATTAGGAGCTCCACCAGTAAGTACACATTGTAATAATAGAGTCCAGTACTCCCTTGGCCACTTCAAATTCTCAGCAACGTTTACAAAATAAGGAAAATATCTATCTACTTCTTCTTCCAAAAAAGTGGGTACTAACTTGATATTTCTTATAACATCAAAAGTAGGGGAGTGATTTCCTTTTGCCAGCTCTAATTCTTTCATTCTAATTTGAAATTCCCTTTCATCCTTCTCTCTTTGCAATTGCACATCTAATTTTTCTTTCTCAAATTGCATTTGTCTTGCTTCCCTTTCTCTTTCCATTTGTATCTTTTCTATCTGAAACTTAACCTGTCCTATCTCTAATTCCAACTTTTTTAGCTGGACTTCCATTTTCAAAAGGTCAAAACACTCCTGCGTAAAATTTAAAAAAAAAAATTCTCTACCTTTGATGATATTGTGATTAAAAAGCCTGTTGTTTTCACTAAAGATTTCATACAAAATATAAAATAGTACTTGGGATTTAAAAACTAGGGAATTTAAATTTAAAAAAAACAATTTTCTGTAATATTTTAGCCAAAATACATATATCCCAAGGGCGAGCATCCAATTATCTCCTGTTACGTGTAGGCTCGTACAAAAATAACAAGAGAAAAGAGTGAAGCCAACAAGCTTTGTATATTTTAACAAAATAATTTATTTCCCTAGAAAACAATGTATAAATTGGAAATAGGACTTACGGTTTGTGAATATAATCCAAAATTTAATCCTAAACAGTTCTAATAGAATCCGGATTCGATTCTCGATGAAATTCCAAAATGGAGGCGATGACATCAGATGATGTCTGTACTAATGGTAACAGATCCTCGATTGAATCACAGTTTATATTTCCGTATAGAACTCCAGAATAAATTTCCACTGAATTTCTTTGTCCCAGAACTTTTTATAAAAAAAAAAGTACACTTGTTTAGTTTTCTACAGAATAAATTATTAAATTCCAAAAACAAATGAACTTCAAAAACAATCTGGCTTCAACAATATAAACACCTTGTACCTTCAAGGTGTGGACATACGACTCACTAAATCTACTAGAGAGCGTCTGTTTAAAGCCGCGATTTTAGATCACATGGTGCTTCACGTGAGAGGCTACGTGATTTACTAATTTGAACAGCGCAATAAAAAAAAAATGCCATTTATCACGTATGCATGAATAGCCCTATCTAAGAATCAAATTCTCACACTGAAAATATAAAAGACTGTTTACAGTTCAGCTAACATGCGGGCCGAAATGACCTTGGCAATAACCAATCATATTCACTCGATGTTTACAAAAACTGTGAGCTAAAAATAGTGCTGAAGAAATCTTATAATCTAATCGGGTCAAGCCAATTTTCGGAAAAGAGACTCAAATCCAATGAAAATTATCATTACAATAAAATGTAATAAAACAAAATTAAAATAAAAAAGAATTTAAAACTAACACACAAGTAATTTAATAACATGTTCGTAACATTTGTCTCAACTGAAAACCATGAGAATAAGTCATGCTTGGCAGACCTATAGGCACCGATATCTTTTGTATTGTAAAACGTTTCAGGAACACTTTCTCCACATTATTTACACAGCGTCAAAACACTCTTTATGCTCATTCTGGGAGAATCGAGAATGAGGTTCGCTAAAGTTGTACTGCCTGCTATGTCGATTATTCTCTCTGTCGTAATGTAGTCGAAAAAATAACGTAGCGCCATTTCTATATTTAACCGATTGCACAACTGATTCGGAGGTAATCGTATCTGGCTGGGGACCATTATTTACCTGTTCCTAATAGTGATTATCACATCAATGTCATTATCATTCGATCACATTCTCTGCCTTTGTACTCATTATAATATATCTGTAATTCTGTGGAAAAGCACAAGGATACATTGGATAAAGATATGTTAGCATCTAAAAGTCAGCTTGTATTTTAAATGTTTTCCATTACATCAAAAAACTGTACAGCTTCTGTACAAGTATTTGGGGATTAACTGTTCCTGATCAAAACTTTCTAACTTTTTTTCACTCTTGATACTTTATTCAGTCCCTTATGTTGTGACCGATACAGGTAGCCAAAATTCTTTGCATGTCCTGAAAATGTTTTCTTCAGTTAACTTGAAAAGCTCACCAGTTTTTTTGTTTATGTTGATAGCTTTCACAGACATTCAAATTAATTACCTCATTATTATAAGCATATCCTTTCGTCTTAATATCAAACAACAGGAAGAAATTACATGATATAATCGTGATATTTTAGCTCAGCTTTTGTATACACGCTCGGAAAGTTTGCTCAGGTTTAATGATTCTAAGGTTGTGTGTGATACAAAAGGATATTTTTGGAGACATTTAACTTCTTCTCCTGCTTGTTAGGGTGTTATATATTTACCACGATTTGACAATATGGCAAGGAATCCTATCTATTCTGACAATATGGCAAGGAATCCTATCTATTCTGACAATATGGCAAGGAATCCTATCTATTCTGCTGGAAAAAAGAACTATTACTTACAAAACCGTCGGAAGCTTTCGTCATTGAAAGTGCGGTCAAAGAAACGTGTAAACAACATACGCACTAACTCGTATTTAATTACATCAGAAGGTTGATAGAAATCATTCAGTTTTGGTTGCCTTGGTTTCTCAAATTCTGCCGTACTATCAGGATCGTAGCATGTCTACCATCGTCATTATGGCTAGAGGCATGAAGAGAAAATACAGTAATTTGTTTATTTAAGTCCTGTGCCATAAACCTTATTTCTCAATGTGTAGTCAAGCGTCTTGACCCTTGTTTTCATTGAATTCTGCAGTTTTTCTCTGATTTTCTTTGATGTAATTGTCGTGCATAATGTGTCCTTGTCAGCTTCGTTAGACTCAAGTAACTTGGACAGTTACCTCCGGTAAATGATGGACAGTTAGTTATTGTTCCTCCACTAATAACGGCTGATGTAACCAATCAAGTCTATGATTTTCCATATGTCGTTGTCGCTCAGCGAAAACCCCTTTTAATGTAATTATGAGCAAAAAGAAAACAATTCTGCTGCTGGGTTTAAAACGTTTATATTGCTCTCGATGATGTTTTGATTTTGTTTCTAGACTGAAAGTATGAATTTTTCTAAATAATACGTCTTTCTTTTAAAACGAAAATAATATTTGTACTCCTTTAATCGACCTAGTGTATACGTAGTACGTTGAATGATTTCTGCTAATCCGATATAAAAAAAAATCCTTATCTGATGGTATTTCAGTTCCATTTTCAAGCTAAAAGATTGCAAAAATATTTTACAATCCAACTTTGTTATTTGAATGAACGTAACAAGGCATCTATTGCGTGTAACGTGTATTCAGAAAAACGTGAAGAGCATAGATAAAACAACCATAACTGTTAACCAATGGTGCAGTTTCAGCTTTAACAGCATCAAACAAACAATTCATTGAGCACGATCAAGCGATATTTACATTGCTTATAGATTATTTCTCCCGTCTTTAACATGCATTCGGGATACTCCTGGCTCCGTATAATGCAAAACTTGTAAAGAAGTGTACATACCGCAATGAGTTTCGTTTGTTTTTGTCTTGTTTTGGCTTTCATCAAATATTCTATTTATTTCTGTCGATTTATTCTTCAGTGCCCTAACTCTATAAAACAGAACACTATTGTTTATGACCATTTCTGGTTTCAGTTCAGTTTTTATTGCATAGATAGTGTTGTTTATTTAGGTTTTAAGTGTAACAATGATGTCACTGATCCACTTCCGTTTTGAATGCGTCTTTTTTGCTTGTAAACGTTTCTTCTAAATAAGTAAAACCTCTTTTCCAAGCATTTAATCCTATTCTCTATTTTTAACTACTATCTTGTACCACACCGACATTACTGGCCACTTCTCGATAAACTGTTTTATAGATTGTTTAGCCTTAATGTGCAGTTTGTTGTAATTCAGCGAATGAAAGTTCTTTTAGAGTTTTAATTTAATCATTGAAATCCGTAATATATAAATAGTACGCTGTTTTCATGAATCTAATTGTGCATTCATTTATATTCATTTGCTTTTAACATCATCTATATTTTTGGACTGTCCCTGTTAATTCATTTTTTTCCCCAGCTCTGACGGCGTATTAGTGTTCGCTGTTGTCTTGTTCTTCAGGTCTGTAATATTTGTGTCAAAACCATTTATTAGCTTCTTAATTTCTTAATTGTTGTTTCATTATTCAGATCCTTCTATCAATGTTCCAGCTGAGACTGATAGGGGGTGGGGTGGGAGTCCTGGAGTCTTCCATCTCCATGTCACTCTGTAAGGTATTTATTGCGCTATTTATTATCTGCCTCCTCAGTTGAAGATAATGTCTAACGTTAGGCAAACCAGTTTCTTACACTGCTTGTAAAGTTTGTATTGCTGTATAAAAAGTATTGAATCTCTAAGAAATTCTTGTGCATATAAAATCCTTCTCTGTAATCAACAATATTCTTTGTAGACCTTAGAGTTTATAGATCTTTCATTACCACTCTGTTTAATAACAATTAATTTATTGTCAGCTTGTCCTGTCCGTGTCATTATTTTTAAACTGTAATCCTCCAGAGTCTTGCATATTTCAATATCATTTTGTTTTCGACAAAGAGTTTCTATTAAATATTTTTTACTGGATCCGCTATATTGGTAATACGCTTGTTGTTGAGGGTTATGTCACTGTTAAATGTTTGACTTAGCGTTGCATTTCTCTCGTCCGTTTCTACCTCAGTGTTTAAAGGTAGGGATTCACTGAGACGGCTAAGAGTTGTTTTTCAATAATTATATCAGTGATGAACACTATTTACTTTACACTGAAAGCATAGGTTTCAAGGATATCGTGAAAATATGTAATTTTTCCATCTTCATGTCTGATGTTGATATTAAATACATGCATGTTAATTGTATTTGTAACTGCTTGTAAGGTCCATTAACAGTGATTGAAAGAAACACGAATAATAGTCATTTAAATACGTTTTCGTGTTATTAAGTTGATCGAAGAAAATTTATACTTTTTGTGGTTTCAATACCGTACAAAGTGTATGCGAGTCAGAAAAAAATCTTTGTTGCAATACACGATACACTCTGTCTTAAAATTATACGAAATGGCTTGAACGTTTGAGTTGTTTCAAATATTCTATATCAATACTTTCGTTATTGTCTCTAAATGCAGTTATCACACCTTTGCCTGTGTACACCTCAGGGTTGTAATATCCATTTGAAAAAAAGTTTCTAGCTTTATTCTTGTCAATGATTAAGAGAATATATTGTTTCCGAATTGATAAGCAACAGTCCAAAACAATAAATTCTTTGCATGAAATCGCGAGTTTTCCTGTTATGGAAGCCTATCAAACTTTAAGTAAATATCAAGCTATAGCACCTTGTTAACAGTTTAATGTTAAACATTAAGTCAAAAACGGTCCCAGCAATGCAAATTTCTTAATGTCATTTTTAATGCATTGTCCCTCATCAATAATACAAGACCAGGATCTCCATGTCGAGCCCTGTCAACACGCGGCCTTTATTGTAATGCGAAAAGATCATGCGAGCGTGACGTGGAATAATTAGCCTTAGTTTTAAAATGATTCATCCAAAATATTAACAAAATCCATGGATAGGTTTATGACATATAAGGAAATGAAAGAACGTGAAAGAAAATCTTATTGTAAATTTTCTGGAATGTGACCTTGACCAAGCGTTAAAAGGGGTGAGTGCGTTTGTCAAGGATTGAACATGCTTAGCTATTTTAACGATCCATCGTGAATTAATCAGCGGGGTAGGAAACAAATGCAGATGGAAAACATCAACGTAAACCTTACCTGTTGACGAAGCCCAGATGGACGACTTCAGAAAAGAGACTTATATGGCACCAAAAATTTGGATAGTTTCTATCCATGGTAATGTGACACCCCAGCTGAATGGCCCTGTGCTATCAACATCCCATGCCCATGACTGTGTGAGCCTGATGAATTCTTCCAGGCTGGTGTAAACTACTCTATGCACCCGGTTATTGGTTCACAGAACCACCACCGGTTATTGGTTCACAGAACCACCAAACATGCAATTGATGCAGATGTTTGTGACTATATAATGAGTGTCATTTTGTATGCATTTCAGTCTACTATGAAGACTTATTACTTCATGGGTTTAGGGCCCCGAGTGGCCGAGTGGTCTAAAGCGCTGATCGTTACAGATCACTGCCATCTCACCTCTGTCTGCGTGAGTTCGAGTCCAGGCTCGGCTAACGTGGGTACGTGAGAAAGCCTGCCAATAGCTTCTCGTGGGTCGGTGGTTCTTCCCGGGGTTTTCCAGGGTTCTTCCTCCACCATTAATACAGGCCGCCATGTATAGCCTATCTTGTGCTGAAAAATGGCGTTAAACCCTATAACAACAACAACAACTTCATGGGTTTTTTTCCGCCACATATGAACATTTTAAATGGCGTTATGAATACTACATATAAATGTTGTTACATCCCACATTGTAATTTGTCGACCTCAAAGAATGATGCACCTGCATTTTTTTACTTCAATGAATGTGAATTTTAAAAGCAAAAAAAAAAAAAAAAAAAAAATATCACATAATAATTTTAGAAATTCTAAGACGGTAAACAAATAAACTTATGAAAAATACATTTGCTATGCCACCATTTTTACAGATTACTCTTATCCGGGAACACTTTTGTACTTAATATGTTTAACATCTATTGCAGACTGAA
>JAECUM010060189.1:0-24482 GCA_016617855.1 Megalonaias nervosa
CCATCTTCAATATATGTTGTTTTACTTAGCATTATTTAACCTCCATGACTGCACGATTATAAAACGTTTGTAGTGTTTTCTGGTTTGTTTAGAAGTCTTACTAAAATCCTCGAAAGCTTGACGGCATTTGAGATACATAAGAGTAAATCATAACAATAATTATACAAGGATTTTAAAGTTATATTGTGATCGATATTAATATTCCCTGTCGAGTTGACCTGAAAACCATATTAATATCTCCCTGTAATGTGACGGGTACTTCTAACCAGTCAATACATCGCGACACTCACCTTAGATTGGGTTTCTTCTGTGGTTTTGAATTTCCCAAGTATTGAAGCACTTCATAAATAAACACCACATCATTAACACCTCACAATGCACTTCATAAATAAAGTGAAGCATAGCCTACACCACTGTACAGGTGAACGATTTTCAATTGTCTGGGAAGACATTTTTGATTTAATATATATGCGTCATGTTGTGAACAATTACAGCTGTTCACTTCTTCTAAGCCGCATGCATACAAACTTTTAATATGTCAATCTGAAATAAAAGATGTAATGGAACTGTAAAAAGACACCATTTAATGTGATTTAAAGATCTTTTCATTTGCACCATTACCGCTGGAACCGTTGGAATATTGATATTTAACCAGTATCTATGATTCGTTGGAAGTTATTTTCCTCCTTAGAAGCTTTAGCCTACGTTTTAGATATATACACCTAAATTGCAATTAGCAAAGAATAAGAACGATTTCTAATATAAATTTAGAATTGTATTGCACAAGGTGTGCATGGATGACTTATCTACGAAATAACAAATCATACTTATGTACTCATTTCAAATGAAATTTATGGACCGAGTTAACCACGTTCTATATTGAAGAAACTAAAACTAGCAAACGATTCAAAATCTTTTCACCTTGCAAAATGAGTATGTTCTAGATACTTTGCAAAATACTTGGAATGAGAACTCTACAAAATAGCTTCCGAAGATTAAAAATATCATTGGATAGCGACATCCTTTATGTAAAACAAATAGTAGAGATAGTATTGTTTTGATCGCGTATCGGACACATATACCTGACAACCATACTTTCCAGAGAGTGTACATCAACCAGCGGGCTCACATCGTTAGTGTAATACAATGTATCGAATTGCACTCTGTGGGGCGGTATTTTATATGGACTCAAGGGACTTAATGGTGATTTACTACCAGTGACAGTCTTAAGGTTTTAAGGGAATGCCGTTATCTAACCAATTTCACCCTGTGTTTGAAAATTTCTATATCTTCTATCTTTTATGCATTTTAACTAAACGTTTTTACCTTTAATCTTGTGACGCTCTAATTAACAAGGGTTATTACTGTGTACTATTCTTTATATTAAAATATTTCTATCTTTATCCTTTAAAAGGAACACCATATACATTATTTCGATTGTGATTCTAAAAACCGTAATAACATAAAACGAGTTTCAGAAATTTGATTTTGAGATAAGACTCATGTAAGATTATTATTGTTATACGGTACGGATTAGTATTTAAATTATATATAAACCTCACAAATTAATATCGCGAAATAACATTTGAGTGTGTTGTGATGCTCAAGCATTACGCCCCTGCATTCGTGGCGTCATGACATATATTAGCAAGTTAGTTATCAAACGTATATAATGGGTTATAGAAATATCAAATGGTAGACGTATTGGGATAAAGCGCGACTATCCCCGACACCAGCCGCAATGGTACTACTACTTGTACTACTACTACTACTACTACTACTACTACTATTAATCACGATCATACGCTACAGCTGATAAACTGGCTAAAAAGTATTTTATTTACAAGTGGTAGGAGATTCTATAATGGAAACTTTCACAAATGTTATGGGCATTGCACTGGTTTTTTTTTTCTCATTGTGTGTGCCGAATAAAACATGAAGAACATGTTTAAAAAAGCAACACATGAAGTTCATTCTTTCAATAATGTCATCGTTGATTTGGACCACGAATAAACTGCAGTAGTGTCAGAAGTAACGGAATCAGTAAATCTAATGATCTTTCCCATTCGTGAGTAAATTTAATTCATTCCAGTTTCATCGTGAAGCCGTGTGGGAAAAAATGGCTGCTAATAAATTCTTAGAACGAAGAACAAACCCAGTCTGGAGGCAGAACAGCATGCAGTGCATTTAGATCCGTTAATATAATTCATCTCATGCAATAAAATGTTTTTGGGAAAACCTGTGAATGTTTGTACAATATTTGTAAATGTGAGGTCTGCTAAATATTAATCTATAAAAATAAAAGGTCTTTTGATTTGATATAAAAAATAAATATATGTCCACATCGTAGCTCGCGTCGATTGTTTTCGAAACTAACTCAGGCGCACCGTCTTTAAATGGGTAAGGTCTTGTTTGTAGCAATAAATTTCAGTCCATGGCATGTCAACCATAATATTCAAATAAAATTATTTACATCCATAACTAAAAATGTACTCTTTTGTTTTTCCGTCTTTAAAGCGGTCCTGTATAAATATTTTGAGTATTTATGCACTTAAGAATAATCTGAAATAGCTATATACGCCATCAGTTTCCTGTTTCTGTTGGAACTCTTCAGTAAATTACTGTTCCGATGATTCATGTATACCATGATCATTTACTTCCCATGCTTTTGCAAGTTGTGCTCTCGAATCCTCTAAAGCACGGAACACATCTAAAAGTCCAATAGTATATACATGCCATCTTGCGACAGGTAAGAGTGATCGATGAATTCCAGAGCGATAACGTTTATCAATTCCATATTTAGTCTGGCAAAAGATAAAATAAAAATGTCTGTATGAAAATTAGGTTTCTACAAAATTTGAAGAGAGTAAAATTAAACTGCCACATGAGTGTGTAGACGACCGCGACGTCAAGGGCGTTATAATGTGAAAAATAAATGCGTAAGTTACTGATATCGGATAAGTGTCACGTGATATGGGACATTAACGTCCTACATGAATGTTCCATCCAGAAAACGCCATCCTCCATGTACCAGAACTTACGAAAAGACTTTCCTAGGATATCTATATAGGATGAATCTTCTTTAGTAATAATTTAGCAGCAGCTTTTCAGAGATAGATCGATCGGGAGATTTCCAAATTGCTATTATCCAGGCGTCAACTTGGCGTCGATAAATATCTGTTTCGTCGTCCCGACAATGCTTTGGAAAAGTTCTGATATCGCAGAACATGAATCATTGTTAATTATTTCTCAGCACCTACACATCGCCAAATTGCCAGCTTCCCTGATACGGAGGCTCTTTGGGTAAAGAAGAACAATGCAGCTAACTGTACGTTTCGTATACACTGGTGCATGATCCAAATACATACAAACTATTGAATTGTGGCATCTGGAGATAATTATCAATCTCAGTGTGCTTCGTATTGAATGGCGTATGGCAGAACTCCTGTAACACGTTCGGAATTTAATGAAACGTTAGTTTTCTTTGTTATTACTTCTAGGGGAATGAAGATACGTTACTGCAACAAATAACTGACACATAATATTTACTGATTTTAGACAGATTCTTTCAGCTGCATTGTTTCTATGTTTAACTAGGTGTTCATTCTCTCATGGTAGATTGTTTTCGTTTCTGCAGAATTCTTCGCCATTCTTCTCTTCGACAATGCCATTAAACTTAGCACCCGAGGTTTCATAACCCTCTCGCATCCTCCATATTACCTTTCCCTGAATTGTTGTTTAAAATTGTTTATTTTCATTGCACGTGAGAGACATTTTTCTGTACTTTTCAATTAGTTAATTTCTGGAGTTCTTTCACCCACTTATTCTGACATATTATGTACGTTAGTCACAGGAGTTTCATTGTGCCAAAGGTCTAAAAACTGTCGAATAAGTACAACGTGACTGGTCATTGTCTCGGTGACACTTAATTTTGCGCGTGGACAGTAGTAATACTAGTCTGTAATGTGTGAGAAGGGTGGGAAGGCATCTATTGTTTGACATTGTTAGCCTGCCTCAGAATATCTTGAAGATCCTGAAGTAATGAGGAATATATATATATATATATATATATATATATATATATATATATATATATATATATATATATATATATATATGACCATACTTATTGCTGGAGAAAGAATGGTTTCAATGCTAAATTTTCAAAAGGCTAAAAAATTAGCAAAAGCAGCATGCGCTGTGTTTACCATAAAGTTATTTCAAATTCTACTTTTTACCCACATGAGTAAGGTGGACAGATAAATGACCTATTGTATTTTCAAAGCACGTCGTTTGTTTTTATCCTCCTACCGATTTGAAAAACCGAAGGCACCAAGGATATAGAAAATGTACAAGTTTAGAGTAATAATGGAGGCGTTTGTCCCTTTTGGTTCTGATACAGATATATTGATGTATTATCGCGAAGATTCGCAACAAATGAAACAGTCAAAAGCTTTGCTTTGATAACAACAATAACAGCAAGACGTTACGTTGAACGTTTGATTAATTACAGGTCTAGTTAGCAGAACGTTCAGTTTTATTACATCAGTTCTAAGTTATCCTCCTGCGCTATCTATTAGTAGGAATATTAAAGACAAGTAATTTTATTTCTCCTTGGATGCTGCAAGTAAAGCCTTAAAATAACGGTTTTTGTTGTATGTACTAAATAAATTACTTATAAAAAATGCACCAAAATATTTTACTTCTCTTTCCCTTCTTCGCCCCAAATTTATCTTATAGTGAACACAGGTTGCCGTTTTAATGTCCACAATTTAGCAAAACTGTGTTATTAATATTCCACTAAAATTGTATTATCTCAGTCTCTCGGTAACTGAGCCACTACGTTTCTTATCTGCATCAGCCTTTTCTATGTTAGCAAACAATTTCAGTTAATTATGAATCAATTGGTTCATCACTAAATATTGTGGTTGTTCTTCTCGTTTAAATATTATAGCAACATATACGTCAGATGGGAAGACAGTTCTTTTTTAAAATCTTTTTTCTATGCGGGGCAATAACAACGACCACATTTGCAGTACTGGATAAGGTATGACTCTATCCAGTTGTTAGTTGAAAGGATTATACTTACAGAATATTGAAATGCCCGCTATACTCAATGTTTACAATGTTGACTTTACTTCATGCTTGATTTAATCAAAGAATCGATTGGTACTAAGTTGAATGGTAAATAACCTTTATTTGTTTACCTCTTGTGGACTCGTGGATGAGGAATTCGCTTAATTCACCTTTTTGTGTGTTGTACAAGACCACTAATGGAGCGATATTTACTGCGCCCGCCTCTTGATGATGTTCCAACTAAGAACTTGGATGGTATATTAGGCTTATCTTTATATCCAAACTATTAATATTTGTTCATCTTAGTTTGTATGCCTTTTGTGCGATACATAAACTTACATGGCACTAGTGTCCTCATGTGGTACCATTAAACCATATATATATATATATATATATATATATATATATATATATATATATATATATATATATATATATATATATATATATATATAAAGAATGCAAATCATATGGCGAATAACAGTAATTTCAAGTGCACTGGATCCAGCAAGGGGATTACGTATGTCACGTATTCACAATTATTTTCCAGTATCCGCAACAAGATGATATAAACAAGTTGAAACATAATACATTTAAAGGTTTAATTCCTGTAGAAACAGACATGTAAAGTTTTGCAAACACTACGGTTTATCTGTTTTATTTGTTTGTCTTGTCTGTTTTATATATGCCTTTGAAAAGGACTCATTAAGAGTCGAAAGCGCTCAGGCTAGTTAGAACTAGTTTTGCACTGTTCGCTGTCAGTTTATTGCATTTATATATATATATATATATATATATATATATATATATATATATATATATATATATCGAACCCTTTTCCTTCGACAGCAGTCAAAACTAGTTCAGGCCAAATGTTGCGAACAGGCCAACAGATGATATTATTTTTATTATTTCTATAGTCTAGATATGATGTTGTCATTTCAAAGAACCACATTATTTCCCAAAGCAATTTTGAAACACGTGAGAGCAATGTAGTGACCTACAAAAAAACAAAAATGTAAAAGTTGGAAAGAAAATTTAATTACAATGAAATTGATTTGTTTCTTACAGATGAAAATTAAAAGAAGTGACGCATTGCTAGAATGATTTGAAAACATCTTGATGCGTACCTTTTTAATTATTGAATTTTTTCTTGTTACCTCGTTTTGCATGCTAAACAAGACATACAAATACAAACAAAAACGTTAAGCCCAAAACAAATTCGAATATATAACTGGCACTGACATTAGAAAATAACGATATAAATTATATTTCCTTTATCATTTCCCCGAGTTTTATTTGAGCAACTCCACCATTATCGCAATAGAATACTACAGGCAACAGATTAAATCCAAACAGCGAGTTATTGCAGAGATCGTCCTCAAATCACGTGCGCACATGGTCATGGTTTCAAATGTAATATTTCCATTTATCTTTGTCGGGAAACACAAAAGTGTATAAATTCGACAGAAGCAATTCACATCACGCTAGTCACAGCCCAAGATCAAATGCATCAGACAGGATTTGTATGGTTTTCTTCTATTTGTGAGTCAAGATCTTCATGTATATTCAAATAACGTATAGGAAAGAAAATATTGATTACATGTTGAACAAAATACCGTTACATTAATTTCAAACCACAGTTATGTATTTGCTGTTTCTCGTTGACGTCTACAGCTCTAACAGATGGTAAGATCCGCTATTGTCAAGCATAACCAAGCAGATATTTTTGCAGCCTGGACATAGGGTAAACACAGTACTTAAACAAGAATTCGCTTTGGTTAACAGCTGATCCACTCAGTCTGAGGTATATGTCTGCACGTGCATAAGCGGTACAAATCCGGAACTCTTTTCACATATGCAGAGAAATCCACAATTCTTAGCACGATTAAAGGATTTGATAATATCAATATTTAGGCTTTAACAGAACGCGATGTTCCATCATATGTTTGGTTGCATTCTCTGTGATGAATGTATCATGTAAGATCTTTACTTATTATTTACTAAAGAAGGAAAAATACAAAATAATGGGGTCCATTTTGTCAATTTTGTATTGATAGTCAAAATGTCTCGCATTTTTTAAAGTTCAGTTACACATTTTCTTCTCAAGAAGGGGTAATCACATAAAGCAGTTTATCTCTTTCATCCATAGCTTCATAATATCTGACAATGTCAGGGAACCGGCATATTTCAATCACGTGCGTATTCTTTGGTATTTGCATGTGTATGAAGATCACACCATACATTCTAAGTTATCGAGATAATTCTTAGTTGTCAAAGTTTTGCGATTTTCCCATTTTGAATATATACATGGCGTAATTAGCCAATATAAAACATTTGCGTTGTTGCGCGTGCGCGAGGTCCACACATATTTAGTCATTTTATCGAGAGTGCACGAGAAGCAAAATTGTTTTATCGGCTATTGCATTTAAGTATGGACTGATCATGGCTTGTTGTTTTTCCATTTTTAAATTTTGCCCATGGGCGGTATGGACATACATGCGGCTTTTGATCGGAAATAATTGGTAACGATCTAACCTAGGCGATTAGTTTGGATTGTTTAGGTTCCCGAGAGATATACACGGGGATGGTGTGTGGTGGTCAGCACTGACCTACATGACATTAGGTTGAAAGACATTTCATGAAATACAAAAAATATGTGACTCTCGTTTTGTAAAATGAAAATCACACAAAAAGAATAGAAATCATATTCAATGTTTACCGTTTCTAATTTAGTGACAATCTGTGTTAAATCATGTGAAAGAGGACAAACACAATTTAGCTTGGACGACCTATTAATACAACGCAACAGTTTTCTTTCATTTTCAGTTCTCCGAACTCGTTGCAAACGTAGGAGAAATAGCAAATTTGTCAGAATAATAACAATAATTAAAATAAAGGATCAAATTCTCCTTCTCACAATCTTAATGTGTTGTCATCATAAGCTTTATTCAATTCTGTTTCTTAATATTTTAAATTTTTACGTTACAATTGGTCCTTGCAGACTTCAATTGAAATGTTGGTGTCCTGCAGCATCTAAGTATCCTGGAAATAACATCTATAATGTGCTAGCTACTACACTATATACCTGAAAGACAAACATGCCGTATTTGTAAAGCTGGTGAGGGGTTTTGTATTACTTTTTAAGTTTGGAAACCATGATCCTGTACTTGAAGTAAGTGCATTACCCTTAAAAGACATTGTCTCAAAGTGTTTTCTTTGAACTCTGCAGGACTGGACTAAGATGTAATTTTCAAAGATATAAGAGTCTTGTGATATATTGTTTAAGATTATGACTTTTGACTATCATACTGATTTTTCCGCAATTAACTAATATCTTCGATGATGAAAACACTTCTATACTACGTATAACTATCGGGTGTTATCTTTCAAAATTGTTCAATTTTTAATTATTTTTGGGGGGTTATCACCTAGACTACTGACTATGAAATCATTATCAATATTCCTGTTTGACATTACTCTTGTCAAAATTAAGAAGAAAGGCGACTAAGTGGTTGCAATGGTCCTGCTTTTCATCGTCATAGTTATTGGCGATTTCCTCATTGTATTTTCTCGTACGATTAGGTGATTTTTACCTTGTGTCTTACAGAGAAACCGCATGGTGATTGTATTACAATGATTGAAATCATAAACCTTTATCGTGTGCTTGCCTAACAAGCTATTGCCGGAAAATCAGAAAGATAACGAGAGCTTATGCACCAGAGATCTTGACAAACGCTGTCTCACTACTTCTTGAAAGGTGACATATCCAGTATCTCACATCAAACACATTGCATTGTAATTGCATCAAAATTTAAATAAGTGATTCTAATCAATGATAAATATTTTATGAAGCAAAAGGACAATTTATTTTAATTTATATTTATTTATTTTCATATGCATCAATGGCTATGAAATTAAATCAGATTATAAAAAATAAACAACTGAAAGATAAACATTTGCATTTGTTGTCAAAATACATTTGCCACAGATGGATCTAACGTTATAGCACTGAACACAAACCGCCTATTAATTAAAAGATGATTTGTATAAATATCTTTCAAATCTTATCCTTAAGTCTGAAATCTTATTCTTAAGTCTGAAATTAACGGCTTCGCAGTTATATAAGAGGGACAAGCTTGATCAAAGTTAGTCATAAATCGTGAAAGTAAGGTAATTGCCAAGGTTCGCTTTTACGCAGAGTAGACGCACTTCAGACTTAAGATGGAACTAAGACAGTATTGAAAAATGTGTCTATGTAACTTGGTAGAATTAATGAGAGCATTTAGTCTTTCCTCAATAGATCTGAAACTCCTACGACTTGACAATGTTGCAGTATTGTCTTCTTTTTAAAATAATATTTATCCGTCATTGCTTAAGAATCAAGTACTTAATAATACAATAGTTGTAGTGACCTTTAAAACACCAGATCATCCAGTCAACTCTCTTTGTAACAATACTATGTTCTTTTTTGTATTTTCTGAAACAATAATAAAAGTAATAGTTACATTTGTTACCTTCCATTAAGTTAATTGCAACAGCTTATGAACAGTTTACTAAAATTTCATATATCAGCCGTTACTTATCGTTTGAGAACTTAAATAAGTTTCTTTTCTCTAACGTCCAAATGCTTAAAATCACTAGCGTAAGAAACTACTGGTAATCATTATTTTGTATAAGAATCAATATAAATATCTATTTCAACATTTATAAATATCGTCAGCATAGAAACACGTGAGAGTCACACCGTGTCTGCTTTTGTATAGGTGCGTGAACACAAGTTCAATACAATTACCGTGATACATAAGGATAATTACAACCTGGATTCGCGCATGCTTATCATCCCCTGTGACCTGAAGAACAATTGAATTTTCACAAATTGATATATACCATTAGAAGCCGTCGCTCGCACTGCGTGTATTTAATCTGCTTATTCCAGAATGGTAGTTGCATTCATCACCTTATTAATAAGATCGAGTACCGACGTACCTGGCGCATAAACGTTGGCGACTTGCAGAAAAGAATGGGGAATTCTGCAAAGGTTCACTTATTATATTCAGGTCTTAATTGCCCTCAGTCTCATGAGAAACCCGCTCAGGTTTTCAAAATGTATTGGTAATTCAAAATATTTTATTTAAAACAATAGTATCATCGTGACAGCTAAAGTAAATAGGATTGATTTTCCCAACGCACTATTACCTCGTGATCGAAAAATTCCTCAAATTGAGTGTACATTCAAGCTCAGATTATGATACACAATAGTGATTTTTTTTTACATATATGCAAGACGTTTCCTATATGAAGTTTGTTAATTCATGGTACGTTTACAAATATAGAGGTCATATAGTATATACGAACGTTTCATAAATTTTATGACGTTCATCCACAACCCACCCCAACTTAACCAAGTCACCCCCCACCCACCCACCCCACACACACAGACACACAGAGAGTGTGTACTCAAGTTAAAAAGAGTTTCATGAATTCGAATCTTTTTGATAGATATTTCACTGGAATTTACAGATTTACAAAAACGTGAAACTTTTTGCAAATTATTTACAAAATGCATGGTCGGTATTTGGATTAAAATCGGCCTGAAGTTGAGCAATTTGCCAGCATCTACCTAACGAACTCTATGCTGAATACTACCGTGTTTTGTATTTTAGAGTTAATGTGTGTGTGTGTGTGTGTGTGTGTGTGTGTGTGTGATTTAGATTTTTAACGTAGCTTTAACAATTTTTCAATCATATCGCTACGATGTCTGCAGTGTGACAGTTTATAGTGATGTTTAGCACTGGGGCATCATGCCGCAGACATGTAGCATGATGTCTCACCCAGTCACATTATCCTGACACCAGGCCAACCAGTCCTAGCACTAACCTCTTAATGCTGAGCGCCAAGCGAGGCAGCTGTTAGTACCATTTTTGAAAGTCTTTGGTATGACTCGGCCGGGGTTCGAACCCGCGACCTCCCGCATCCGAGGCGGACGCTCTACCACTAGGCCACCGGAGCGGTTTTAGAGTTAATTGTAACAACTGTGTAGAGAATTTGTCCTATAACATTGCTGGAGCATAACAAACGGCCTGAGTGGACCTACTAAAGTCCACATGCAAACATTTGTCTAAAAGCAAATATTGCAATTAGGCAAGTACCCACGGGAGTCCGCAAGAATTGTTCCGAGGAGAGGGGAAGCCAAAAATAAAGGTACTATTTATATCCTATAAAATGGATTTTTAAAAGATGCAAGGTGGTGGGGGGTGGAGTGGAAATAGACGTCCATTCAGTTATCATGAATAGAAATATATCCATGACAGGACAATTTCTAGCTGTTTTGGTAGACATTGTTGGTATTTAAAATGCATTTAACTGTGTGTCTGCTTTTGTAATTTCAGCTAGACTTGATATTGCATTGGTATCATCCGTATCGATGTGAACTGTGTTCACGTTGGGGCTATACCTGTAATACTGAGTCTCCTAAGGCAGTTTTGCAAACAGTCCTTCTATAATAGGTTTATGATTTTACTCATCTATATAGGCTATTTCCATTAAAAGCAATACTTTGAATTTGCCAATTTATTTCTGACAAATGAAATACTATTTGTTTTCAAAATATGAATGACACGTTCAATACAATTGTACAAATCAAACACATGCGACGGCGACAAGCAATGAATAAATAAGCAAAGAAATGAATATATATATATATATATATATATATATATATATATATATATATATATATATATATATATATATATATATATATATATATATATATATATTCATTTCTATTATTTAAAAAAGCATTCCTCATATATTTTATATATCCATGCAAACATATAGATCTGAGGTCTCAAAGACGCGGCCCGTCAAGACATATCCCGCGGCGCGCAAAATGATTGGCGTCACAAGGTGTCATGAGGGATAACAAAGGTGGTGCGGCCCTCGGGCAATCAAAAATGCCTCCATGCTGCCCTCAGAGTGGTTTGAGTTTGAGACCCCTGATATAGACTATATATATTTATCCTTCAATCCATCGAGACTATAGTATAGTATTGTAATAAATGTAGGGTATGTGCCATTTGTATTTATGTCTCCATTTCTATAGATTAATGAAATTTGTTTGATTAGTTGTTTCATTATGGGAAAGCGGTGTTGGGGAAATATTCCTCAGCCCGAGTAATTAGCCAACTGCTAGCAGCAAACGTCACAGAGTTCAGTGTTAATGAGATTTCATGATTGCATGGATTACTTTTGTAATGAGTTCAGATCAAAGCCGTATAAATGTGCCTTTGCTACTAGAACCATCATAAACACAACTTAAATTCAGCATATCATACGAAACAATAACATTAAGCTTGATATAAACCTACTCAGTCATTCTGGGGAAGATGTTGAAAGTAGGTTTCCAATATAGTTCCATGGAAGCCACACCGTTCCTAGGGCATAACTGTCAAGAGAAAAATATTGTAAGCAAACATTTTTCTAGGTTGTAAAGGAAACCACACTAATAATATTGAAAGCACCTAGGACACATTGTGATAGATTGTATCCTATGAAACGTTACTGACAGCTTGTATGGGAACAGATTTGGGTGATCTGGAGTAAAAGTTGAAAATATGTTTCCATATGGTTGATATGGAAACAACATATACGATAGAAAAGACACTCGGGATAGAATTTTGATAATGGATTGAACCTGACTCAACCATTATAGAAAAATGGTTGAAAACTGGCCTTCTACTTGGTTTCAGTGGAAGTTACACCTTTGATAATGGAGCGACACTGGGCAGTAAACGTTAATTGAGAATATCCTAGCAAACATTCCATTCAAAGTTTGATCCGAATTGGTCAACCATTCTGAAGAAGAGTTTGAAAATAGGTTTCGGATATTGTTGCTAAGCAGGTTATGCCGTTACTAAGGAAACTACACTAGAAGTAAAATTGATACAGCATGAGCTAGGACACAATCTGTAAATTTTAATCACAACAGTCTTCGGTGTTTTCTGTAAAGAGTGTAAAGTTTTTTTTATAACCGTTTGCTAAGGAAGTTACACTATTGCTATTCGATTCACCTTAGACAGTTTTGCTGTAGGATGTTGCTATGAAACATATTTGCCAAGGTCGTTCGAACTTTGGATGAGACGATCTGGACGGAGATGGAGTCGAAATTAGGCTTCTCATTCGTTGCTGTGGAAACCATATATTTTTACTGGATGAGGAGCCACATTGGATCATTTGTGTTTGACATGCTCCAATGAACATTCCTACTAAGTTGTCATTGAAAGTGGCGATCTCACAGAAGTTATATAGCTGATGTAATCGTTTGCGGCCACGTGAGCTCAATATCACAAAATAGCATCGACCTATCTACAGATTCCCACAAAACCTTGACATCTATGACTTAACTAAACAGTCTGAATTTTGTTCATATACCAAGCTCTGATCAAGTTTCGCTTTTTGCGAAATTGCAATTTCCTTTTTTATCTAAGATAGTTTTATGATTGAGCACTATCTTGACATTTAACTCAAAACAGGAGAGGAAATATTTAGATGTTCATAACCCTATGAAATGGTAGTATTACTTATGTGTTAATCGGAACAATATTACTCATTATTCTTCTTTCAAATACATCAATTTCCCTATTTGTAACTATTCAATAATGCCGGAGAAACTATGCTTTGCCGATCCATACTAAAAACAATAATCTAGAGACGAATCTCTAAATATTACTATTGCCTTTACATCCGCTTACGACCTAATGTCACTTTACCGTTATTTCAGTTTTCCTCCCCTAAATCCATTTTCTAATTAAAAAAAATCTTTCATGTTTTATTTTCAAAGAAACAATTAAGTCTGCATTATCCATTTTATAATAAACTGGTGAAAACTGATTCCAAGAATTAAATTGTCCTTAAAGATCTAATACCATGCTAATCATAAAAATGAAACTGTAAGACTAGATTGAGATAGAGATAATAAAGTTCTAATCGGTATTCTAGGAGTAGTGTCTCCATTCGTCGGTCTTACGATGCTGGTTTATACTGAATGTTGGAGATTTTGCCCATGGGAAACACTAAATTTTGGCCAGCGTTTATTAACAAATGGACGCAGTTGCTTAGCTGATGTCAATTTAATCTATCAATGCTAACCATTTCTCTAATGGATAGCAATCTCATCATATATTTTGCCTAATCTCAATAGCATCATTTGAGTTTATAGCGAAGTATAAAACACCTATATAAAAATCCGACTCCTTAGAACAATCGTAAATGCTTCTTGTCCTTATCAATTACTCCACAGAAATAGAGGCAATAGGTTTGTCTATAGATATTACAGCAGAAATGGTTTTAAATGCTGTTTTAAGAAGATACCCACTGTATGAAGAAGTCCCTTTAGTTTTAAATCAATGTTTGAACATACAAACTTATACATATATCATCCCATCATCTTTTTGGATTCATACATACATACATACATACATACATACATACATACATACATACATACATACAACAGTATATAAGAAGACTGTTTGACAATATCCTGATATCTTTTCATTGATGATGTTTCGTATAATGTTTATTTATTCATTTATTTGTACAGGTATGTAAAAGATATTTATTGTCACAAACAAATAGTGTATTATATTTCGTTAGAACCTGAGCGCAACTATTTATCTCCAATTCAAATTATTGTTTTTCATGGAAACAGCCAATATGGACGAATTAAAACTATCAACTATATTTCTAGGAAAGTATTATGTAGTCCGCAATAACTCTTTGCTTACAGCTTTTGCTTATTACTTCTTCCTTATCGGATAATCGGGCTTGGGATTTCTGTATTAAAGCAACATAAACCTGGTCCTCTTTCGGTTAATACACATACAACAGTTCTGAAGCCCTGTGAGCTTTCACCAAAGTCATCGCATGTAACACATACAACTGAAATATATACTTTAATGGAAAGAATTGTCACTTTATTTTATTAATATTACGTTAAAACTATGATGAGTTCCACTTCAGACAACATCCGGGTTTGATGAAAACAACTTGCTTAGTAGAAGGATTTATCGTTTCTCTCGGGACTGATATTGCGTATGTGTGAAACAATAATACATAGACAAGGCTGAGAGTATGAATTCATAGAATAATCAAAATAAATAGCCTATAAAACACAGTCATATGATTGCCGGAATTAAGCAAACCTATAGTATTTCGCATCTGTCGTGAGGTAGTTCAAACAATGATTCTCATTTTATTGCAATGTAAGATGATGCCAAAATGTTTATACCGAAATTTCCATCCGCAACATATCATTCAAATTCAGTACATTTATGGGTGGTACACAAATCCGCCAGTCACTCAGTTTAAGTACTTTTTTAAGTATATTCGTTTTTTTACCAACGCTTTTAGCAACAAAATGAATATGAGATCCAGGAGTATTGGATTTTATTGAACTTGACTCACGTCTTCAGCACTTCTCTACGAATCATAACACTAGCTACAGCTGATTCGTCGGCCAATTGTTTTGACGCACAAGGACAGCTAAATGTTTTTGCAGGGATGGGGATGGGGTAGGAAACAAAACTTCTTGCACTTAAAATTTGCAACTTTTTATACTTTAAACTGCCATTAGAAATTAACAGAAAGTGTAACTTTATGAGCGTTTCTTTATACCAGAACTTCATACAAAACATAAGACCATATTCAATCTAACCACAAGGTAATACCCACCTTTCCGGTCCCTCTTGAATATTAGAAGCACCGCGATCATATGATATTTTGTAATAAATGTTAAATTGTAGGACTTCTTGTTAAGATTGAACTGGGAGAAGAATCTTATGTTACCTTTCTCTCTCTCTCTCTCTCTCTCTCTCTCTCTCTCTCTCTCTCTCTCTCTCTCTCTCTAGACGAAATAAACCAAGCACGACGTCATTTAGTTTGAAATTTAATTCAGCCATGATATACATTTGTGCCTTGATATTTTAGAACGATAGATTAAAGAGTCTCTCATATATATATATATATATATATATATATATATATATATATATATATATATATATATATATATATATATATGTGTGTGTGTGTGTGTGTGTGTGTGTGTGTGTGTATATATATATATATATATATATATATATATATATATATATACGGAAAGCCTTTTCCCCACGCAGTGACGAAATCTAGCATTAATTAAAAGGCGCATTAAAACATGCCGTTCTGTCTATTCTTCTCTGTTGAAACTGTTCATTAGGGAGGTTATTACCAGATGATATTGTTATATATGTTTATTATGTTTTTGGAAATAAGTAGTATTTGATTTACTTTAAAAATTACTTTCGAAAATTATAAGTGAAACTAAGGTACTAACGTATATTCTTCTATTATCCGGCATTGTTTGCACTCAAAATACACTGTACTGTTTATTCATAAATATGGCGTCGCATTGGAGGCAACAGTGAAAGGTAAGTGCTTAGGTATCGGCGTAATATGTATTAGGGTTGAATTTTTTTTCTAAAAAGATGGCTACAATGGTCATTCAATACAAATTTATTTCATTTAAAGAAACTTCAATGCTTTACGTTCAAGAAGATTTTATTTTGAAAGACTATACTTCAGTATTTAAAGAGTATTACCGATTGCCAAGATAATGCTTTACACTAAAGAGTATTACCGATTGCCAAGACAATGACGCACAGATGGTAAAGAAAACGTGCATCCATTACGACGGGCATAAATGTCACAGTTTATTACATTTAATAAAGTTAATGTTTTGTAAAGGTTTCTCACAACACTATTTTAAAACAAAAAACGATCCAATAACATGGAAATGGTCTACATCACCTTAACGGGTCTTTGCTTTGAAGGAAATCGCAATCTCTTGTTTTAGGATCTTTGTTTATTAGATTAATTATGTCAGACATTAAATGTAAAAGTCCTTAAAAACCATCTATACAAATTTTAAAGAATGCATTTCGTGGCAAAGTGTAGTGTCCAACATATGCAACACATGCAATCATCATCTTACCCTATAAGTGAAAACTATCAAGAGTGAAATATATAAATTTAATAACTATAGGGGCCCCGAGTGGCCGAGTAGTCTAAAGCGCTCTCCGTTACGGATCACTGCCATCTCACCTCTGCCTGCGTAGGTTCGAGTCTTGGATTCGGTGAATGTGGATATGTGAGAAAGCTTGCCAGTAGCTTCTCGTGGGTCGGTGGTTCTTTCCGGGGATTTCCCGGTTTCTTCCTCCACCATTAATACTGGCCGCCATGTATAGCCTATCGTGTGCTGAAAAATGGCGTTAAGCCCCACAACAACAACAACAACAATAACTATAAGTTTTTAATGTACTCAAAGAAACCTAGAAAAAGCATTTTACGACCAAGCGGCCACTACGCTAACTTTTAAGCATGAGCATGTTCCTTTGCTTAAAGTTATGGGACTCGTCATTGCTCGTTTCTCTCAAACGTCAAGTCCCCTCTAATTCTACCTACCTTGTCATCATTGTGAAAGAAGCGTATGTATTGCCTTTTAATTAATATTGTGTTTAGAGTCGGAAACGGTCAAATATTCAATACCAAATCAAAATGTTATTTGCTACAACAGATTATGTCATTTCAGACCTACTGCTCTCTTTTAATCACGAAAGCTTTTCAATAAACGTTTTGGTTTTCTGTGTTAATGTTGAATGTATTTCATCTTGTGGTAAAGATCTGAATGGTGAACGCATGATTTGACTTATGGAAATGCTTTTCATGTTTTCTTCATTGCTGCCGTTTTATTTTTTATCTGATCTGCAGGAACAGGTGCTGAATTATAAGAAAAAATAAGCTCTATATCAATCCGTCTTTCTTTAAATATAACGCAGGGTTGCTCCTGGATCGTACCTAAATTGTATACGAATAAGAGAGATCGAAGTTCTAGTGGCGAAAACAACTTCATACCTCTAACAATGTTGAAATATATAACTAAATACAAACTTTTGTATTACGTAGTCGGCATTAGGTGATCCTCCATTAATTGGTGAGTTTGTGTGTGCGTACATATTACACTTCATGTCTTTATAATAGGCTTAAGACGGTGCGCAACCGCTGTGGTTAGTCAAATTTGCATACCGTTCTAAGCCATTTTCAACTCACACTTTGATTAAGCTATAGGATGGAGCGGGTGTGTGATACATAGTTTGGAAGACAGGAAACAATCCGGATTGCTGACATTATCGCCAGCACCTTGTAATGTTAGATAACAATATGAATTTGCCTGCAAATACGTAAGCTGCTATAAAGATTTAGTCCATCGTTTGCCAAATTTGTACATGTTTTATGTATACAATGAAGGATAATATGTGATACAATTTCTTTGTCAAAAGTAAAACCATAATTTAAAGAAGCTGTATGCGTTAAATACATTCATGCCACTCTTTTCTAGCTTCAAATGCAAACTGAACATATCTATTTCAAAAGAAAATACATTTATTTCATTATGTATTATATTTCTATTTAATTTCTAACACGTGTTTTATTTTCATAGAAAAATGACATCGTAAATACATCAAAGCTAAAGTCCCCGCAAAAACATCACGCTAATCTGTAAACACTGGCGAATAATGTGGCTGTCTTAACACATGGGATCATGTGAAGAGGCAAAGAAAGACTTACGTTGTACTGCATTAATGGCCTATCATTAACATTGAATGATTTTCCTTTCCCTTTAGAGGAAAATAGCTCAGAAGGAGTATAATGATGTCATTTCCAAATTCTGGTAGTTTTGTATATGGTTCGCCATTGAAATTTTTAATTCTACACTATCAGACAGTTGTATCATATATTTCAGTTGTATGTTTTGGAACTCTTTACCATTCCACGGGTAATCCTTCCTGAATGTTTATATACCTATACTCTAATTGTTTCAACACTATTTCTTTAGGGTCTTTTTATGCTCAGGCCAGCACGTTCACGCAATGCAGGCATCGAAGGCAGGAATCGAAGTGATCAGATTGGAAAATATACGAAGGTACTTACGGAAGCAATTCCTGCAGTCTTAGGATCCTTGACAGATATATCACAGTTTTAATACAGAATGTACACAAATTGTGTTCTAATTGCTTTAATTCTTTTGACTGCGCTTTGTTTTAAAAAAATTACAATAAAATTCCCTGCGAACGTCTTTCATTTCATCAGTGCATTCTCAATAGAAATGTCTTTTTTAATTTAAATGTTTGTCGGCCGTTTGTATGGAACTTGATATACCAAAGCAATATAAATTTGTCATATTGAATATTAATAGCTGATTTCCATTTGAATGCCACATTAATACTAGAATTTAAAAAATTGAATGTAATTATCTCTGTCTGTAACATCATTAGAAAGCATGATTATTAGCTTCTTAGTTACAAACATCTTTGTTAAAGACGGTTCAAAGTTTTGATAATTATATTGACGAATCTTCTGCAGAAATATTATCCATATACTGCTCCCAGAGGAGGTAAAAGAACGACAGAGTTAAATCGAATGGTATGTTCTTGTCATTACTGGCTGTTTGCATGGAGAAATCTTATACTGTCTTATCTATGTACATTACAACTAACTATCCATGAAACATGCGTGTAATTCACGTGTATAATTCTGACCAAATGTGCCGTCTGAATTCCTTTTCTCTTCTTCTATTACTATCGAACTATTGCAATGTAAAACTTTACTCGAAGAAAAGGCTCCGGTCATTGAATCTAATTTTCTGCCTCATATTTCTGCCCTGCACTCGATTTGCTCATGTCTAGCATTTTCAAATCAACACAAAACATTGTTTTGTCTGATGGCATGATATGACAGTCCAAGCTGAAACACATGTACCACTACCCTCAATTACCAAAACGTTTGGGGAAATATTTCACGTAAAATATATTATTTTGCATGTTATTATACCAATAAATTAATTCTAATTCCGTGGATCTCGTCTTAAGACCTTATTCGTGTTGTTAAAACATTTTTCGTGTTGTTTAATTTCCGGCACTCTCATCTGGACGATATTATTTATTATTGATATAAGTTTAGATTTAATTTTTGTTTATTTCACAGCTGTTTTAGTTTCATAGCAAACCTGATTGATCGCAAATAATGCGACATTAAAATCTCTTATATAGCAATCCGCTCTTCAGGAAAAATTGAAACTGAACGTGGCTATTGCAACAATGCATCATATAGAGAGTGCAAAGGAAGATGAAGTTTTAATGATTTAACAGCTAATCTTTCCGCTTGATTTTGGTTTTCCTTTTCCTTTTGGATAATAGTAGTTCAGAATTAGCACCATTTGTCCATTTCCAAACTCTGCTAATTTTTTTATGTTGTTTACCATTAAATTCTAGACCATAAAACAAGGTCATTATACGTGTATATATTATATATTGGTTGTGGAACTCTTGATCAATGCACGGGTTATCCTTCCTGGATGTTTATATACCATGGTTTAATTATTGCGATACTATTTCTTCAGGGTCTTTTTATGCTCAGACCAGCACGTTCAATTAATACAGGCATTGACAACAGAAATCCAAGAGATCAGATTGGAAAATACACAAAGGTACATATAGGGAACCCTTCTGCGGTCTTAGAAATCTAGAGGATTTGTACTGTATATCGTTCACTCAATATGAGAAATATGCACAAAACTTACAGGTTTTGTTCAATCACTTTCTTGATTTGGATGTAGTTTTATGCCAGAGCTTGGATATTATCTCCCAAAACTGTACTTTATCTCTTCTTTATATATATATATATATATATATATATATATATATATATATATATATATATATATATATATATATATATATATATATATATATATATATATATATCTTTGTTGAGTACACCTTATTTCTGCTACATAGAAGAGGATATTATTTTTTCTTATATTAGATAGATATAATATCTTAATAGAATATCACAATAATATTAGAATCAAACATGAATGCAAAAATGCACAATAATATTAGAATCAAACATGAATGCAAAAATCTCGATCTATAACATCATTATAATGTATAATAATTCATGTCTTATACATACATCTTTGTTAAAGACGGTTCCAAGTTTTCATAATTACATTGACGAATCTTCTGCAGAAATATAATCCATATACTGCTCCTAGAGGAGGTAAAAGAACGACGGAGTTAAATCAAATGGTATGTTGTCGTCATTTCTGGTTGTTTGCATGGAGAAATCTTCCTCTAATACTGTCTCATCTCTTTCCAACTGGCTTTCTTCTAGCCAGTCCTCCAATGCACGTGTATTATACTGAGCAAATGAGTCGTCAAATGTTCCTCTAAATTATCTTTCCTCGTACTCTATCACCATCCAACCATTGTGCAGTGTAATTATGCGTGTAGGCAATGTTCTGGTTATTGAATCTATTTTGTATCTCCAATTTCTAACTTGTATTTGATTCGCGCCTGTCAACTTTTTCAAACCAACATGAATATGTTGCGGATAAAACAAACACATCATTTCTCTCCATCAAAGAAGACGATTGATGGAGTAAATCTTGCTCTTACAATATATAAATTTGCATGCATAATACATTCCAATTATCTGTCTGGATAGTCGAATATTTACTCTAATGTATGCTTACTTGGTAAAAGGAGTATTGATATTGTAGCTGATTGCATGTTTGAAAACTCTCTCTCTCTCTCTCTCTCTCTCTCTCTCTCTCTCTCTCTCTCTCTCTCTCTCTCTCTCCAAATACAGAGATCCAGCTGATAACCAATGAAACATCTTTGCACGTCTATTATCTTTTCGATTTATGAACCTTTCACGACATAGTTCAATATATAAACCGTTGTATAACATGCAGTGTGCTATGATCTTCATTTATAACAGCAGAAATAAAATAAAAATAAATAAATTATATCCAGCTTCTCGTTGACTGTTTTGCATAAAATATATATTTTGCATCTCTTTCATATATGTTACATTTTTTCGATCACGTCTCCCGTAATAGTTTAAAAGTGCATCAATAAGTACAAACTATATTTCGTTGATTTTGATCTTGTGCCTACGCGGACAAGATAAATATTGGGCACACATTTTAAACGACTATCGGCTAGCTGTGGAATATTAAAGAAGTCATAAATACAACAAAACAATATAAAATTACATTCATTTATGTATGTGTTAAACTCTGTGACTACGTAGGCGGTTAACTATTATTTGATAGCACAGGGCTTAGGTATCAGTCTTGGGTTTATATAGGGTTTCGGTACCAGTAAAGAATAACGTGTCTATTTTAAATAGTATGATTTAAGAAAGGGCCAGATTTGTAAACAAGTAATTGATTTCTTCTTGGTAAATGTTCATACTGTGCTTCCTAAGGTAACTGAAAATCGTAAAGCAATTTAAACTTTCATGAATATTTAGTTATTTATCTCGTAACAATATAATGAACGAATAACATACTTTTCAATGAATTAATTAAACAAAACAATATTCAAGGAAGAGGGTCTTGCGCATATAACTATTGCTACAATGTATTCTTATTTTCTCTTATCTTTTTCTTGTTTCCTTTCTATTGTTGTTCTACATAAGCTAAAATCCTTCCTCCATTTAATGAATCAAAACTAAAGTAGCGACATCGGGCTATTCCTCAGAATAACAATCAGTGAAGTTAAATGTTTCCTTCTATTTTACAAGACGTTTACGTGAAATTCACTTTTGTATGGTGTGATTTCTGCGTATATGCATCTATGGATTTAGTTTATAAACGAACGTCAATTTTCTTCATGAAAACAAAACCGCGTCCGTCACACAGACTTTATTTGCATCAGAAAAGCCTCCATGGTCTGGGATATTGGACCCCTATCCTAGGAGTAGAGGGAAATGGGATAGTGGAATACCCTTAATGTGAGTATAAGATTAAAACAATAATAAACGAATGTCGTTTTCAGAGGTTTTCTTTATTTGGTCAAGGGCTCGCTTCTGGAATCGTTGCTAAAATGTTTAAAAAAATAAAACAAAGACTCTTTGTTAAAGTGGATTTTATGAATAAGATTAGTTACAAAAACTGCGAGGGCCATTTACTTATATTGGTATCAGGAATAGGAAAAGAAGTAGATACAGCCAACTTAATTGCAAACTTTTGTATAGCTGTTTTTAAAACTGACGATGACATAATACTTATTAAAATGTTGCAGTCTCTTATTTTGTTTGTAGGTTTGCAGTAAATGTTCTGAGTGTTAATTGTGTTTATTTCGACTATGATGGAGATATAATAATTGTCAAAACATCTTCATTTGTTTTTACCATGTATAATGCAATGGTTCATATTTGCTGAAAGGCTTCATGATCTCACCTCCTTTGTGTTTGACTCATAGGTTATATTGTTTATGTCACGGCCCAACACCGGAAGGGTAATAAAATTGAGGGTTAGAGGGTTTGATTTCATTCACAAAACTCTACTCGTTTTAACTTGCCTTCGGGATATAAATGTACGCAAATTTCACTTTTGCTCTGACCTATGCATGATGTTGACTAATTACTCTCGTTTTTGTGTATGACACTTGGTAAATAATGTTCTTTCTCAGCATTTACCTGATATAATGTATTTGCTCTCTCACTTGTTTATGTTGTCTTGTTTGGAACAACCGCGCAAAGCATGCACCTAACCGTCTCAAGGCATACTATTTACAACATTATCAGGTACATTTTGTATTTACGGAAATACGTATAACGGTCTTTAACATCATCAAAGAGGTAATTATTTCACTTCATCTGAAAGACACCTATTACATGATTTTAACATTTGCAGATAGCGTGAATCCAAAAGAAAAGACTTGACTACATATTGAAGTTAATTCCTGTTTGAATAAAATATTATGACACACTTACTGAAATGTCTTAACGCAATATTAATTGATTAAAACTGACAACATAATGTATTTATTGCAGCAATAATATATATGACTCGGTCAATATCTATCGTCATATTAGTCTAACTAAAGTAAATTTGTTTAATTTCTTTACTGTTACCACAACACAAAATCAATTTGTTGAGCATGTGGACTGATTTTCATGTATATCTTGCTGTCAGTATTAGAATGAATTAATGAATGATTGATTGATTGAATGAATGAGCAAATGAAAAAATGAAAGAGTAAAAGGAACAAGACAAATCATTTTAAAATAGTCTTGGATATACACCCTTGAAGTTTACGTTATTTTCTCACTTGCTATGCAAACATATGTGACCGATGTATTTTTCCTGAAGCTGGTAGTATACAGTCGTACCTTCCAATATTTTTATTATATATGTCTACGTTTGTACAGGGCTACAAGTCTTACCTTCCAGAAGAGGAGAAGAGAGCGGTACGTTTTCTTTCCTAGGACATGCCTGCTTTTTAGAG
>JAECUM010060190.1:0-19993 GCA_016617855.1 Megalonaias nervosa
TACTGCTGCTACTACTACTAATACTAATAGTACTAATACTACTACCCTGCTACTACTACTAACACTATTACTATTACTACTAATACTACTACTACTAATTCTGCTACTACTACTATAATAGGTTATAAATTTTAGTTGTTTGCATGAGTGAAGAAAATATGACATTTCCCCAGCTCTTAAATTGGTAGATCTCAGATATAATCATGATGCCTCTAGAATAATATATCCGGGTAGCAGCCAATAAATCCACGAAATTTGGTATCACGTGATAAATACTGAATTCTCAGTCATTAGACGTATCACTAGTATTTGTAGCAGTAGTAGTAGTAGTAGTAGGTATAGTAGTAGAAGTAGTAAGTTTAAGCTAGATACTGATCCACTGGATTACGCATATGTTTGTTTCACGTTCTATTCCTCCTCCTCCTCCTCCTCATCTACTACTCTTGGGCGTGATATGAAGCACTATTATCTTATTTAGTGGTTGCAGGAACAATGACCATAATATAATAATTCCAATTCCCCGTTAGGAATGTTGTTGATCACTTGCAATTGTCAATGTTTTTGGGTCTTTATTAGTTGGATTCACACATTCAAACATACAATAATAAATGGGTCAGCGGCTCAGCAATTATGAAAATCATTGAGCATCAATTCCAATAATATCCTGCCAAACCCCAACATTGCATCAATTACATTTTACTGACAAGCACAGGGAATTCAGAAATTACTTAACATTAGCTATATGCCATAGATGTGCCTGTCTACAGGCCTCATTTCACCATGTGTCTTAAAAATTTGATACAAGCTCGGGAAAACTAACTTTAACTGAAATTAGTTGTGAAATTCAGAAGAATTTCGAGATTGTTTCTTAGTGGTCTTTCTAGGAATCTCCGTATAGAATCAAATTGTCGATGTACGCATCACAGACACCTATGCGGGATTTTATCATGTTCATTAAGTACTGGAATACTGACGCAGACTTTTGTCATGGCAAATGCATCTCTTTATATTGGTAGTTTCTATTTGGTGACATACTTTGCATCTCCAACTTTGCATCATCACTTATTGGTATTGGAAATGCGTCTGTTATTCTGACACTGTTCACTTTTATCTAGTCAGTGCACATACGGAAAGAATTATCTGGTTTCGGCACAAGAATACACGGCGAACTAAAGTTATATTTGCTCGGATCAATACAACGATTCTCCAACAAATATTCAATTTTCTTTCCCAAACATTCTGCTTGAGGGGATGGATCCCGTAAGTGTGCTGCCTCACAGGCTTAGAATCTATAATTTCACCATCGTGGTAGATTTTGTTTGCTGGAGTTGGCACATCTCGGAACAAGTGTTCATATTACCTTTTTAGCTGCATTAGATTAGTATTTTCTTTTGGCTGTAGATGTGAACACTTGT
Organism: Megalonaias nervosa; assembly: GCA_016617855.1. Taxonomy (NCBI): domain Eukaryota; kingdom Metazoa; phylum Mollusca; class Bivalvia; order Unionida; family Unionidae; genus Megalonaias; species Megalonaias nervosa. Next base: position 1,416 of record JAECUM010060190.1, read on the forward strand.
TGTCAAGATTGAAAACTTGTTGAACCAGTTCACTACAATTTGCTTTTACGTAATCATTTAAATCGTCTTTGTGATAGCCAGAAACAACTTCATTAACATAATCTTGTACAGAGCTATCTCGATCAACATACTCCTTTAAAATATTTACATGACTGCTGGCGGTGGTATTTATATCTCCGTTTACAGAAGTGTTGATAAAAGGATAAAAAGATGTCATTTTCACACTTACACCATTCTAAAATAGATTTTCCAAAGGAAAGGATTATGTCACACCGAACAATTTGGTTCATTGTCGTCATCTTTATCAGCAGAAAAATGAGGTGTTTTATAACATGTACGATTCCATCGTTTTTAAGAAGGTCGCTCAAAATTAGTTAACGTTTTCATTTATAAGCACAATTTGGTTCTTTGCGAGAAACTTATTTAAAACCGACAGCGTTCTCTAAAACTCTAACAATTTTAATTCATTCAATGCCATGTTCGGGCAAACGGAAATGAGATATACCGTTCAATTCACAACTGTGTTATTTTCGTAAATTGATGTCAATGGTACAAATAATTATATTGGACGCACAATAACATCCTTGTCAACTGATTGCGGAGATTTTGGAAAATAATCTCTATTACTAAAAATGCATTCTTCGCAACAAATGCACATGAGAGCCGATACACTGTTCACTATACTCACAATCGCATCATTGACCACAAGCTGATGTAGGAAAGGATATAGTTATTGTTTATGTTAAGAATCGATGCATCATCGTGACAAACTGTGTCCAAATACAATGGTTGTTCATTTATATATCATATTTCGATCATTGTACGCAAGCGCTTCACGCCCACTTTGTACTATTATCAACATGTTTAGTTTAAACGAAAATATATTGCAATTATGTCCAGAACTATATTATACCCAAGTATTTAACAAGGTGAACTAATTGTGGCGAAAATAGATCAAGCATTACTTTTGAGTCACAACAACATCATAGTCAAAAAGCAAGGATAAGACGGACATTGTGCATTTTTGTGCCCCATTTTGCATGATTGTCAAAAAATGTCTCCAGAAAGGATAACATGCTCTTTTGTATGCCTAACTGAATGATCGATAACACAGCCATACAATATGGGATATAATCTTAAAATGACAATTGCACGAATATCAACGATCTAGGGGGGCATAGATATAGCATTATGGGATAAGCGGAACTACATTATTGCCTAGAGGATAATGCGCCATTGATATTATGGAATGTGTTGCTTGTGACTCAAACATAAGCCTTTACCTCTTTTCGCCAAAATATGTTCATCTTGATAAATGCTTGTTGTGGATATATAGTTGTGGAAATAATGTCAATATTTTCTCTTTTTGTGCTAAACATATTAACACAGATAAAAAAGTGGGAGTCATTAAACAATGATAGTAAATACGTAAACAGTTTTGAACGGCGTACAGCTGTCAATAGAGCATGTTAGAGTAGTCTGTACAGTATTTTTTTAAATGCTGTAGCCACCGGAAAGTTTAGTAGTATTATGTCTAATATGGGAGAATTTTCCTCAGATGGTGAAGGAAATCTGCACTCAGCCTTCCATTTTCACAGGATGAAAATATTTGTTTTGACGCAAAAAATCAAGCTTTTGAATGCCGATAATATCAAAGAATAATCTATACACTCAACGTGTTGATGTTATGAGAGAAAGCCATAACGCATTGTCCTAGATATTCATTCCTAGATGCTTTTATTCACTAACCAGGGCGCCAGAGTCTGTTTAGGTCTATACAATAATTGCATCAGGATATTTTCTGACACATTCAAATTAAAGTTCGAGGGAACAGTGAATATTTAATATACGGACAATACTGATTAAGAGTAAATGAATTATATATGTTTACTATGATTCAGATAGTTGCATGTACATCGATGGACCCATAAATTACAGACCCGAGTGCACTATTCTGACGTTTGCCAGTGTTGACCGATATATGATATCAGTACATATGTATGAAAGAACAACTTTTGGCAACTTAAAGTGCCAAAAGTTATCCTAAGTTATCGTTCTAGTAAAGCGATCACCTTTGAAGTGTTTAAAGGACCACCACTGTTAGGTAAAGATAAAAACTTTCTTATTTAAGATTGTCGAATTACCAAATAGACAGACGGTCTTTTAAAAGGTATATCACCGAGTGTACATGAAACGTGGGTGACTTTCACATCAGAAAGCTGTATAATAGAGATACCGTCCTCTAATAAAGAAAAGGAGAGAGTTCAAAGACAGAAATATTAGCGAGACGAGCAACTTCCACTGAGAATGTTCAGTGAAGTCGCGTGTGATTCTGCGACTTATGATCAGAGTGTTGTAATTAACTGCAACATTATCGATGCATCAAGGCCTTGACAATTTACTATTGAGAGGCATGCTGTCCGTGTTCCCATTTATAGATCTCATCTACACACTCACAAAACGCTCTGTATATCACAAGTTCATCAACATACACATATCGAAGAAGAATATACGTTTCCTCTTACTTTGCTAGCTATTATGATTTTCCCAGTTGTTTTCATCGATTTATAGGAGAATTAATAAATCTATTGAATGTCCTACCCTCAAATCTGTAGCGTAAACAAACTTTGTGAAAAGAAAAGATATATCCCATCCTGAACATACCTTATAGTCTTCGTGCTCTTACGACCGTCTTTTGATCAAACTATGTTATGATCCGCATGAGAGCTTTAGTAGACAAGATTAATGACATATCTTCAGCTCTGCGATTCTGCTGTTATACGCAGTTTTATCCATGCCAACTCAAGTGAAAAATCAAATGACAAAAATGTTGCTATCTGAATAGTATAACCACATTAATTTTCGAGAAAGAGTATGGCAAATACTCATAGTTAGAAAGAAGGCTCTCGAAGCAGTAATTTCTGCAATCAGTTTGGTAATGACTCGCAGTTTTGAAGAGTTCGTTAGGAATCTAGAGTCTGAACGCTATAAACTGGCTGAGACTGAAATAGACTAAAGGGATGGAGCTTTTCATGTTGTGTGCCAAATAGGAGATAAATTCTTTACCAACACGTCATAAGACTTGAAACTATACAACTTCTATCATCATAAATAGGATAATTGTAAGGCAGGAAGACAATGACAATGTTATGGGACTAATAGGTTACACAATACTGGTAAAAGCACTGACTCCACAAAGCGAGACCATTCTGATAAATTTATCACGATGTGTCTACAGTGTGTGTTTGCGTGTGTGTGCGTGTGTGAGTATGGATTTCTTCGATTTCCTTCTCGGCAGATTTGTTGAGATCATACTGTCACTGGCTAATATACAGATATATCAGACAACACAGTATCTATATACACCAAAGTCAGTCTGTGAAAGATGCTGCAATTAGAGATGAGAACAACTTGTCTGATTCAGTGCTGAGTAGAAACTCATCTCATTTTATGTGCCTTCATACTAACCAGGAAGTGTGCGTGGCTGGCTCGGTGCACCAATACATGTATAGCGGGATATTGACTTCGATATATCTCCGTTTACTTTGACTGAAAGAGTTGCATGTCATGAAAAGCGAAGAACAGTCAGCAGCACCTTACGAGACGAAGAGACACTGGATAGATGAGAAATAAAGACTGGAAGGATTTGGAACCCATCTGCTCAGTATACATTTTCTACTGGTGCCGGATATCTTGACATTAAAGCTTGGGGAAAAAATGACATATTCACTCTGAAGCAGACGTTAAGGAAGGAATGAACATACAACATAAGTAAATAAAGTATTAAAAGACATATGGAATAAAAGCTAGTGAGTTATATTGATAGATCGATTTAACTCTTAGTGTTCCTCTGCGCGTCAAGAATCTCAATGCAAAAATACTACACGAACTCAAGAGTATTGACACAGCGGGTGCCAAACAGAGTTGGTATAGCATATAAACTCTTCTGACCATGTTAAATAAACTAATTGTAACGAAATTGTCAAAACTCTGGAACTAACGATGACGACTTCGATCAATAACAGCAAGTCGTATTGACAGGTGTCTCCATTTAGCTTCATATAGCGAAGTTTATAAGAAGTCAGATGTGTCACTGATTTGGTTTTATGATTGGATTTGGTAATTCCTTTAACCTCTCAAACAAATGCAAAGATAATGCGATCCTAAACAAATCGTCTTCAAACAAAGCGGTCAGGAAATGCACATTGATTTTGCATTAAAGGTAATACTAAATCTAGAAGACAGCGTCGAGAAGCATTTTCAAAGGACCTCGAGAAAACATAGGTGATACTATTTTGCACAATAACTTGCTCTAAACTATGCAAGCTTTTCATGAGTTCTATTCAAAGATAAATGTAGCGTCTATGCATTTAAAGAAAGCTCTTTGGACATTTAAAGTCCATTGACAACACTTTTTGGCAATCATGCATTTCTCATTATATTGGAACTCATTATTTCTCTTCACAACTAATTAATGACAGTTACATATGCACATTTGATAACGTTTTGTTGACACTTATGCATTTATGAAACTCATTCGATTGTTCGTGTCGCGTGAAGCTAGTTTCTGTTAATCAGGTACTTTCAGTGAATCTCTTCACAATTAACTAATGACAGATCACCATGCACTTTTTAAACCGGGGTTTTGACACTTACGTGTCTCTAGATGCCAATTTCTGACAATCGAATCTTTGCCTGAATGAAGGAAACATGTATATCCCTTCACAGCTAGTTAATGACACATAACGAATACTATTGAGAACTTATTCGTGACGTTTTTTTTCCTTTTCTGAATCACTTTCTATGGTTCGTGTCTCTTGACGCCAATTTCTGGCAATTGTGCGTTTGTCAGTAGATAGAAGCCTTTCATTTCTTTGCACTGCTACTTAATTATATATAAATATCCTCTTTTCGGAACGTTTTGTTTGCAACTTATGAAGTTATGAAACCCACTAAATAGACAATGTGATTTGACGACAATGTCTGGCAGTCATGCATTGCTCAGTATAAGGTTATATTCTACGTCACTTCACATCTACTTAATGACAGTTGAAATTCAAGTGTGGGATCTTCTTTATGACGTTTTATCGTTTATGAAACATTTTGTATGATTCGTGACTCCTGTCGCCAATTTCTGGCAATCCTACATTTGTCAGTAGAATGGAACATTTGAGGTCTCCTCACAAACGTTTATTGACAGCTAAAATGCAATTTGAGGAAGATATTCCTGACGCTTATGAATTCATAAAACATCGTGTGTCATTCGTGACTCTTCACCCAAATTTGTGGTAATTATGCATTTGTCAGTAGATATAAACCCTTTATTTATCTTCACATCTACTTTATTTCCGATAAACATCCACTTTGGAGTAGGTTTTGTAAACACTTATGCATTTATGAAACTCATTGGACAGTGCAAGTCCATTGACAACAACCAGTGCCAATCATGCATTAGGCAATGTATATGAACTCTTTATTTCTCTTCACAACTACTTACTGACAGTTACATGTGCAGATTTTATACCGTTTTGTTGACACCCATGCATTTAGGAAACTCATTCGATGCTTCGTGTCTCGTGACGCTAATTTCTTTTAATGAGGTACAAATAAACACTTTGTATCTCCTCGCAACTAATTAAGACATATAAGCATGCACTTTTTCAAACGTTTTGTTAACACTTATGCATTTATGAAACTCATTGTATGGTTAGAATCTCTTGAAGTCAATTTGTGACAATCGTACATTTACCTGTATAAAGGAACCATTTATTTCCCTTCACAGCTATCTAATGATACATAACATGCACCTTTGAGAACTTCCTCTTGACGTTTTTTCATTATGAAACAGTTTTTATGGTTCGTGTCTCATAACACCAATTTCTGGCAATCGTGCGTTAGTCAGTAGATAGAAGGACTTTATTTCTCTTCACTGCTACCTAATGACATATAAACATCCACATTTCAAAACTTTTCTTTTTAAACTTATAAAGTTATGAAACCCAGTACGTGGAATATATCTCTACACTTCAATGTCTGGCAATAATGCATTGCTCAGTGTAAGGTAATATTTTATGTCTCTTCACATCTACTTAATGACAGTGGAAATTCAAGTTTGAGATCTTCTTGTTGACGCTTCTTCATTTATGAAACATTTTGCATGGTTGGTGACTCATGACGCTAATTTCTCGCACTCATACATTTGTCAGTAGAAAGGAACATTTAAGTTCTCTGTGCAGCTATTTATTCATAGTTAAATTTATACTTTGAGCAGGTATTGATGATCCTAATGAATTTATAAAACACCGTTTATCATTCGTGTCTCTTCACGCCAATTTGTAGCAGTCATTCATTGGTTAATAGATAGGAACCCTTTATTTATCTTCACAACTACTTAGTTTAGGATAAGCATCCACTGTTGAGAAGGGTTTGTTGACACGTATGCATTTATGAAACTCACTGGACACTTCAAGTCCCTTGAAAACAATTTGTGGCAATCATGCATTTGCCAATGTATAGGAAGTCTTTATTTCTCTTTACAAGTAATTAATAACAGTTACATATGCACAATTGATAACGTTTTGCTGACACTGATGGATTTATGAAACTCTTTCGAGGCTTCGTGTCTCGTGATTCTTATTTCTGGTAATGATGGACTTTTCAGGACAAAGGAACCCTTTGTATCTCTTCACAGCTAATAAAGAACAGATAAACATGCACGTTTTAAAACGTTGGCTGGTTCGAGTCTTTCGAAGCAAATGTCTGACAATCGAACATTTGCCAGTATAAAGGAACCATGTATTTCCCTTCTCAGCTACTTAATGACACATAACATGTACTTTTTAGAACTTCTTCTTGAGGTTTTTTTATTTATGAAAAACTTTGTATGGTTCTTGGCCCTTGAGGCCAATGTCTGGCAATCGTGCGTTTGTCAGTATGCAGAACTCTGTTGTTTCTCTTAATGCTACTTAATGACATATAAACGCTAACTTTTCACAACGTTTTGCTGCAACGTATAAGGTTATGAAACCCAGTGGATGGAATGTGTCTCTTGACTACAATGTCTGGCACACATTCATTGCTCAGTATAAGGTAATATTCGGTGTCTCTTCACATCTACTTAATGACAGTTGAAATTCAAGTTTGAGATCTACTCGTTGACTCATTTTCATTTATCAAGCACTCTGTTTGGTTCGATACTCCTAACGCCATTTTCTGGTAATCATGCATTTGTCAGTAGAAAAGAATATTTGAGTTCTCTTCACAACTATTTATTTACAGCTAAAATGAAATTTTGAGAAGGTATTGCTGACCCTTATGAAGTTATAAAACACCGTGTATCATTCGTGAGTCTTCACGCGGATTTCTGGCAATGATGTATTTGTCAGTAGATTGGAACAATTTATTCATCTTCAAAAACCACTTAATTTCCGATAAACATCCACTTTGAGAAGGTTTTGTTGACACTTATGCATTTATGAAACTCATTGGACAGTTGAGGTCCCTTGACAAAAATGTGTGGAAATCATGCAGTTGTCAATGTATTGGAATTCTTTATTTATCTTCACAACTCCTTAACGACAGTTACATATGCACATTTGATAACATTTTGTTCACACTTCTGCATTTATGAAACTCATTCGATTGTTCGTGTCGCGTGATGCTTATTTCTGGTAATTATGTGCTTTACAGTACAAATGATCCCATTGTATCTGTTCACAAATAATTAATCACAGATAACGATGCTCTCTTAAAACGTTTTGTTGACACATGCATTTATGATACTCACTGGATGGAGCGAGTCTCTTGAAGTCATTTTCTGACAATCGAACATTTGCCAGTATAAAGAAACAACTTACTTCCCTTCACAGCTACCTAATGACACATAACATATACTTTTGAGAATTTCTTAATGACGTTTGTTTTCATTTGTGAAACAATTTCTATGGTTCTTGTCGATTGGCGCTAATTTCTGGCAATCGTGCGTTTGTCATTAGATTGAAGCCCTTTATTTCCGTTCACTGCTACTTGATGACATATAAACATCCACATTTCAAAATGTTTTCTTGAATCTTCTAATGTTATGAAACTCAGTGGATGGAATGTGTCTCTACACGATAGTGTCTGGCAATAATGCATTGCTCAGTAAAACGTAGTTTTGTATGTCTCTTCACATCTACTTAATGACAGTTGAAATTCAAGTTTGAGATCTTCCTGTTGGGTCATTTTTATTCATTAAACATTTTGTTTGGTTCGATACTCATGACGCCATTTGCTGGCAATCATGCATTTCTCAGTAGAAAGGAACATTTGAGTTCTCTTCACAACTATTTATTTACAGCTAAAATGAAATTTTGAGAAGGTATTGCTGACATTTATGAATTTATAGAAAACCGTGCAGCAATCGTGACTCTTCGTGTCAATTTTTGCTAATCATGCATTTGTCAGTAGATCGGAACCCTTTATTTATCTGCACAACTACTTAATTTCCGATAAACATAAACTGTTGAGAAGGTTTTGTTGACACTTATTCATTTATGAAACTCACTGGACAGTTGATGTCCGTTGAGAACAATTTGTGGCAATCATGCATTTGTCAATGTATTGGATCTCTATATTTTCCTTCACAACTACTTAATGAGAGCTAGATATGCACATTTGATAACGTTTTGTTCACACTTATGAATTTATGAAACTCCTTCGATTCTTCGTGTCTCGTGACGCTTATTTATGGTAATCACGTACTTTTTTCAGTACAAAGGAACCCATTAAATCTCTTGACAACTAATTAATGACAGATAAGTATGCACTTTTGAAACGTTTGTTTGACACTTATACATGTATGAAACTCATTGGATGGTTCGAGTCTCTTGAAGCCATTTTCCGACAATCGAACATTTGCCAGTATAAAGGGACCATTTATTTCCCTTCACAGCTACTTAATGAAACATAACATTTACTTTTGAGAACTGCATTCTTGACGTTTTTTAATTTATGAAATAGTTTCAGTGGTTGGTGTCTACTGACAACAATTTCTGGCAATCGTGCGTTAGTATATATAAGCCGTTTATTTATCTTCACTCTTACTTAATGACATATAAAAATCCACATTTCAAAACGTTTTCTTGCAACTTATAAAGTTTTTTTTAACCTTTTGGATGAACTGTGTCATTTGACGACAATGTCCTGCACTCATGTATTTCTCAGTATAAAGTAATTTTCTGTGTCTCCTCACATCTACTTAATGACAGCTTTTATTCAAGTTTGAGATCTTCTTGTTGACTCATTCTCATTTATGAAACATTTTGTATGGTTCGTAACTACTGACGCCAATTTCTGGTAAGCATGCATTTGTCAGTAGAAAGGAACATTTGAGTTCTCTTCAGAACTATTTATTGACAACTAAAATGAAATGTTGAGAAGGAATTGCTGGCGCTTTTGAATTTATAAAACATCGTGTATCATTCGTGACTCTTCACGCGAATTTGTGGCAATCATGCATTTGTCAGTAGATCGGAACCCTTTATGTATCTTCACAACTACTTAATTTCCGACAAACATCCACTGTTGAGGAGGTTTTGTTGACACTTATGCATTTATGTAACTCATTGGACAGTTAAACGCTCTCTACAACAGTCTGTGGCAATTATGCATTTGTCATTGTATAGGAAATCTTTATTTCTTTTCACAGCTACTTAATAACAGTTACATATGCACATTTGATCACGGTTTGTTGACACTGATACATTTATGAAAGTCATTCGATGCTTCGTGTCTTGTGACGTTTCTTTCTGGTTATCAGGGACTTTTCAGTACAAAGGAACCGTTTGTATATCATAAGAACTAATTAATGATATCTTTGCATGCACTTTTTAAAACGATTTGTAGACATGTATGCATTTATTAACCTCTTTGGATGGTTCGAGATTCTTTAAGCCAATTTCTTACAATAGAATATTTGCAGTATAAAGGAAACATGTATTTCCCTACACGGCATCTTAATGACTCATAATATGTACCTTTCAGAACTTCTTCTTGACGTTTTAGTTTTTCATTGATGAAACACGTTCTATCGTTCGTGTCTCTTGACCCCAATTTCTGGCGATCGAGCGTTTGTCAGTAGATATATTCCCTTTATTTCTATTCGCTGCTTCGTAATGAAATATAACCATCCACATTTCAAAACGTTTTATTGAAACTTATAAAATTATGAAACCCAGTGGATGGAATGTGTCTCTACACGATAATATCTGGCAATAATGCATTGCTCATTATAAGGAAATATTATATGTCTCTTCACATCTACTTAATGACAGCTGAAATTCAAGTTTGAGATCTTCTTGTTGACGAATTATCATTTATGAAACACTCTGTATGGTTCGTGACACCTGACAACAATTAATGACAATCATGCATTTGTCAGTAGAGAGAGACATTTGAGTTCTCTTCACAGCTATGTATCAACAGCTAAAGTGAAACCTTGATAAGGTAATGCTAACCCTTATGAATTTATAAAACAATGTGTACGAGTCGTGACTCTTCACGCCAAATTGTCTAGGAAATCTTTATTTCTATAAACAACTACTTAATGACAGTTATATATGCACATTTGATAACGTTTTCTTGACACTCATTCGATGATTGGTGTCTCGTGACGTTTATTGCTTGTAATCAGGGACCTTTCAGTACAAAGGAACCGTTTGTATATCATAACAACTAATTAATGACAGACACTTTTTAAAACGTTTTGCTGACACTTATGCATTTATAAAACGCATTAGTGGAATCGAGTCTCTTGAAGCCAATTTCTGCAAGTATAAAGAAACCATTTATTTCCCTTCAAAGCTACTTAATGACACATAAGGATGTAGTTTTGAGAACTTCTTGCTGACATTCTTTCATTTATGAAACACTTTCTATGGTTCTTGTCTCTTGACGCCAATGTCTGGTAATCCTGCATTTGTCAGTAAATAGAAGCCCTTCATTTCTCTTCACTGCTTCTTAATGACATATAAACATTGACTTTTCTCAACGCTTTCTTACAAGTTATAAATTTACGAAACCCATTGGATGGACTTTGTCTATTGACGACAATGTCTGGAACTCATGCATTGCTCTGTATAAGGTAATATTCTTTGTATCTTCACATGTACTTAATGACAGTTGAAATTCAAGTTTGAGATCTTCTTCTTAAGACTCATTTTCATTTATCAAACATTTTGTTTGGTTCGATACTCATGACGCCAATTTCTGGCAATCATTCATTCATTTGTCAGTAGCAAGGAACATTCGGGGTCTCTTGACAACTATTTATTGACAGCTAAAATGCAATTTTGAGAAGGTATTGCTGACGCTTATGAGTTTATAAAACACCGTGTATAATTCGTGACTCTTCACGACAATTTGTGGCAATCATGCATTTGTCAGTAGATCGGAAGCCTTTATTTATCTTCACAACTACTTAGTTTCCCATAAACATCGACTTTTGAGAAGGTTTTGTTGACACTTATGCATTTATGAAACTCACTTTTCACTTCAACTCCCTTGATAACAATTTGTGGCAATCATGCATATGTCAATGTATAGGAAATCTTTAATTCTATAAACAATTACTTAATGACAGTTACGTATGCACATTTGATAACGTTTTGTTGACACTAATGCATTTATGAACCTCATTCGATGCTTCGTGTCTCGTGATGCTACTTTCTTGTAATCAGGTACTTTTGAGAACAAGGGAACCCTTTGTATCTCTTCACAACTAATAAATGAGAGATAGCAATGCATTTTGTAAACGTTTTGTTGTCATTTATGCATTTATGAAGGTCATTGGATTGTTGGAGCCTTTTAAAGCCAATTTCTGTCAATCGAACATTTGCCTTCATAATGGAACCATTTATGTCCCTTCACAACTACTTATTGACACATAACATGTACTACTGAGAACCTCTTCTTGACTCTTTTTCATTTATGAAACACGTTCTATGGTTCATGTTTCAAGACGCCAATTTCTTCCAATCGTGCGTTTGTAAGTAGAGATAGCCCTTTATTTCTCTTCACTGCTACTTAATGACATATAAAAAGTCCACTTCTCTCAACGTTTTCATGCAACTTTTAAAGTTATGAAACCCTTTGGATGGACTGTGTGTCTTGAGGACAATATCTGGCAGTAATGCATTGCTCAGTATAAGGTAATATTATATGTATCTTCACATCTACTTAATGACAGTTCAAATACAACTTTGATATCTTCGTGTTAACGCTTTTTCATTTATGAAACATTTTGTATAGTTCGTGACTACGGACGCCAGTTACTGGCAATCCTGCATTTGTCAGTAGAAAGGAACATTTGAGATCTCTTCACAAATATTTATTGACAGCTAAAATGCAATTTGGAGAAGGTATTGCTGACCCTTATGAAGTTTTGAAACACTGTGTATTAATCGTGACTCTTCACGCCAATTTGTGGCAATCATGCATTTGTCATTAGATAGGAACCCTTTAGCCTCAAAACTACTTAATGTCCTATAAACATCCACTTTTGAGAAGGTTTTGTTTTTCACTTATGCATTTATTAAACTCAATTTACAGCTCATGACCCTTGACAACAGCTTGAGGTAATCATGCATTTGTCAGAATATAGTAACTCTTTATTTCTCTTCACAACTATTTAATGAAAGTTACATATGCACATTTGATAACGTTTTGTTGACACCTATGCATTTATGTAACTCATTCGATGCTTCGAGTCTCGTGACGCTAATCTCTTATAATCAGGTAGTTTTTGGTACATAGGACCCCTTTGTATGTCTTCACAACTAATTAATGACATATTCGAATGCATTGTTTAAACGTTTTGTTGACACATGCATTTAGGAAACTCGTTGGATTGTTGTAGCCTTTTAAAGCCAATTTCTGACAGCAGAGCATTTGCCTTTATAAAGGAACCATTTATTTTAATTCACAGCTACCTAATGACACATACCATGTTTTCTGAGACCTTGTTGTCGTTTTTTCATTCATGGAACACTTTCTATGTTTCGTGTCTCTAGACGCCAATTTCTTGCAATCGTGCTTTTGTCAGTCGATTGAAGTCCTTTATATGTCTTCACTTTGACTTAATGACATATAATAATCCACATTTCAAAACGTTTTCTTGAAACTTATAAAGTTATGAAACCCTGTGGATGGAATGTGTCTCTACACGACAATTTCTGCGATAATGCATTGCTCTGTATAAGGTAATTTTCTATGTCTCTCCACATCTACGTAATGACAGTTGAAATTCAAGTTTGATATCTTCTTGACGCTTTTACATTCATGAAACTTTTTGTATGGTTCGTGACTCCTGACGAAAATTTCTGGCAATCATGGATTTGTCAGTAGAAAGGAACATGTGAGTTCTCTTCACAACTTTAATTTGAGAAGGTATTGCTGACCCTTATGCATTTATAAAACACTGTGTATCATTCGTGACTCTTCACGCCAATTTGTGGCAATCTTGCATTTGTCGTAGATAAGAAACCTTTATTTATCTTCAAAAAATACTTTATTTGCTATAAACATCCACTTTTGAGAAGGTTTTGTTGACACTTATGCATTTAAGGGATTCATTAGACTGCTCAAGTCCCTGAACAACAATTTATGGCAATCATGCATTTGTCAGTATATTGGAACTCTTTGTTTCTTTTCACAACTACTTAATGACAGTTATATATGCACATGTGATAACGTTTGTTTTACACTTATTCATTTATAAAACTGATTCGATGCCTCGTGTCTAGAAACGATGATTTCTGATAATAAGGCACTTTAATGTACAAAGTAACCCTTTGGATCTCTTCACAACTAATTAATGACAGATAAGCATGCACTTTGTAAAACGTTTTGTTGACACTAATGCATTTATGAAAATCATTATATGATTCGAGTCTCTTGAAGTCAATTTCTGACAATCAAACAATTGCCAGTATAAAGGAACCATTTATTTCCCTTCACAATGTCTTAACGACACATTACATGTACTGTGGAGAACTTCTTGACGTCTTGTCATTTATGAAACACTTTCTATGGTTCGTGTCTCTTGACGCCACTTAACGGCAATCGTGCGTTTGTCAGTAGATAGAATCACTTTATTAGTTTCCACTGCTATTTAATAACATATACATATACGCTCATCTCAACGTTTTCTTGCAACTTATAAAGCGATGAAACCCATTGAATGGACTGTGTCTCTTGACGCCAATGTCTGGCAATCAAGCATTGCTCAGAAGTTGGTAATATTCTATGTCTCTTCACATCTACTTAATGACAGTTGAGATTCAAGTTTGAGGTATTCTTGTCTCATTTTCTTTTATCAAACATTTTTTTTTGGTTCGATACCCCTGACGCCAATTTCTGGCAGTCATGCATTTGCCAGTAGAAAGGAACATTTGAGTTCTCCTCACAAATATTTATTGACAGTTAAATAAAAGTTTGAGAAGGTATTGCTGGCGCTTATGAATTTATAAAACACCGTGTATCATTCGTGACTCTTCAAGCCAATTTGTGGCAATCATGCATTTGTCTGTAGATCGGAACCCTTTATCTATCTTCAGAACTACTTCATTTCAGAGAACATCAACTTTTGAGAAGGTTTCGTTGACACCTATGCAGTTTTGAAATTCATATGACACTTCAGGTCCCTTGACAACAATTTATGGCATTCATGCGTTTGTCAGTATATAGGAACTCTTTATTTTTTCTTCACAACGACTTAATGTCAGTTACATATGCACATTTGATAACGTTTTGTTGACACTAATGCATTTACGAAACTCATTATATGGTTCGAGTCCCTTGAAGCTAATTTCGGACAATCGAACATTTGCCTGTATAAAGGAAGCACTTATTTCCATTCACAGCTACTTAATGACACTTTAGCAGCAGAGAGGGTGAACCCTACAACTTTGTAGAGACCTTATTTTTGAAAATTAAGGGTTCCTACGAGGGTTTTAAAAAAAGAAGTTTTTGCCTTAATAATGAAAACTTCTTTAATTGACCAGATTTTTTCACAATCTGGTCACATACGTATGTCATTCACCCTCTCTGCTGCTATGAATTAAACAGCCATATAGATATTATCAATAATGAGTATTGGAGAACCACACTCAGCTAAATTAGCTCGAGAGCGACTAGAGGCAATTAAAAATATCTACCTGTTCGTGATTCTGTTAAGCAACAACTACAATCACGTCAGGAATCTCAAGTGGAATTTACAGAAGGTACAGAAAAATTATTTAAACCGATTGTCGAACCAACGAAGAAAATTGTTACAGCAACTGAGGCAACACAAAGAGCTCTTGCAACATTGCCTGCTGATATTGCTGGCCGTATTCAAGCAGCTCAACCACCACCACAACCACAAGCACCACAACCAGCGCCTAAGAGACCAAGAACTAATATAATAGATAAATTTACACCTGAAGGTATTGCTGCTATCAGGAACCCAACCAAATTATTTGATATTGCCGCGTATGGATATTATGAAAGAAAAAAGTATGTAAAACCAGAACATGTTAAATCATTAAGCTCTACCAATTGGATTAAGGATATATATCGCGTCGCTACTGGTACTCCAGAAATCAGATCTAATAATGATATTGAAAGTTTTAACAGGTTTGTTAATGATTTAAATATATTTATAGAAGAGGTTGAACAAAGCAAACGATTATCACCACCACCACAATTTGAATCATTACCAATATCACAACCACCACAATTTGAATCATCACCGCAGCTTAAATTACCATCAATACAACAACCAGTACCACGACAACAAGAGATACAACGACAACAAGAGATACAACGACAACAAGAGATACAACGACAACAAGAGATACAACGACAACAAGAGATACAACGACAACGAGAACAACGAGAACAAGAACGAGAACAACTAAAACAAGAACGACAAGAAATGATAAAAATATTACGAGAACAACGAAAAACACCAAAATCATTTGAGCAATCACTTCGTGATTATCCAGAATCACCAAAAACACCACCGAAACCAAGTAAAAAGAAACCACCGAAACCAAGTGAAGAAGAAGAATTTCAAGACGCTCCCGACGCAACTGGAAGTGGTTTAGGAAGTGGTTTTATTACCTGTCCCAATAACATTCTTGCTGATGTTGATCGACTAGAAATTCTCATCGGAGGAAAACGAGCTGGTAATAATTCCCCAGAAATCATTAATGAAGTAGCTGATATTTGTAAACGATTATTTAGTGGCGGCATCATGGATATTAATGTATATCGGTCCCTCATTAATGAAATCGCCGACGATTATTACAGTGATTAGATACAATTAGTGATAAAAAACAGTTAATAATAAAATGATCGTGCATGGTACTCAACGTGGACCTACCATGGTAAGGGTAATAAACTCTCGATTACCAGTATACAAAACGACCTACGGAGATGGATTAGGTGATGTTGTTCAGGGTCTGTTTAGAAGGATAGCCCCAAAAGCAATACCGATTGCAAAGCAATTAGGAATGAAAGCTATTGATGTTGTTCGTGAAAAGGGTATAGGCGCTGTTGGTAATCTCGCTAGCAAAGCGTTTTCAGCAATTAAAGATAGACTATCACGATTAATACGCAGACCGACCCGACCTCAACCTGTGAAATTACCTAGCACTGAAGTGATGCCAGCAAATGTCAGTAAAATAATAAATCAGGCAGCTAATCAAAAACTAGCGGAGTTAGCTGATATCCCGATGTCAGAAAAGGAAAAAAATATAACAGCTAGTCTCATAGCAGGTAGTGGTCTTCGTGTTAGACGAAGACGATAATAATAAAGATGTTTAAGCGCATATCTGACCCCGCGTTTGACATGGACGCACCAGTTCTCAAAGATGAGTCTGTGCGCGATTATCAGTATTATTCTTATGACGCACGAATTCCAGATCAACGTGGACGAATCGAACTACAGGTTCAGGATACAAGTAGGTATTTCTTACCCGCTGAGGCATTTATTGAAGTAGAAGGTAAAATTTATAAACATGATGATACCGAATACAATAATAATGATGTTTTTGGTTTTGTTAATAATGGTATTATGGCGTTATTTGATAGCGCTACGTACATGATTGACGGAAAAAATATTGAATCAATTCAGAAAGACGTCGACGTTGCCACAACGATATTAGGTCTTGCAAGATACAGCGACGATTACTCAAGATCAGCTGGTCCATCAATGATGTTCTCAAAAGATACTTCTGACCACCCTGACAGTAGACAACACAATTTAGTACAAACACCACGGGATACTGCATCCGATCCACAACCAGCTGGAATGATAGCCCGGCCTGCTGCTGCATTTTCGTTATTGCAAAGTGTTAATCCAGATTTCAACTTAGGATTTGCATCACGTAAATCAATGTTGAAAGATAGAATGTTTTCATGTGCAATTCCACTGTCACACATATTTGGATTCTGCAGAAATGTCAGAAAAGTCATTTTTGGAGCCAAACATACTGTTGTACTTGTGCGAAAAGGCGATGATAATGATGCAATGTGGCACGTTGAGGGAGTTAATGATGCTGCAACTGAGGCACTTCATGGTAAAGTAGTACTAACCAACCTTTCTCTGTGGATGCCAGTGATGACTCCAACAATATCTGAAGAAGATCGGTTACTATCTTTTATGAGTCAAGGTGGTAAATCAATGTTATCATGGTTAACGATGACCACATATGCTATCCAGAGTAATATTAATGGTTTATTTACGTGGCAGATAGCTTCTCAGCAAGGTGTTTCTGCACCAAGACATATATTTATTGCGCTTCAAAATACTGCACGAGTAAATAATCAGACACAAAGTAATATGATATTTGACAAACTCGGTGTTTTTGAGGTTTCATTGAGGATTAATGGACATCAAGAACCATCCGAGGATATATTACTGAATTTCGATCAAAATCATGTAGCACGTGCATATCATCGATTAATGACATTCATGGGACGTGATCAAAATATTGATACTGGTTTACAAATATCTCAGTTATATTTTACAACGCTGTATCCGATTTATTACTTTTCATTAGAACATTTAGATTTAACCAGACAATCAGTAGTTGATATACACTTTCGTGCTCGTGTGATTCGAGGAGTTATTGCAAATTACAGAGCAATATCCGTTATACTCAGCGATAAATCGATGTTACTCGAAGGTGTTGGTGAACGAATGAGAGTTATTGATGCTCCAGTAGAAAACATGTAATTAGATCGTTCATAATAATTATAATGTCATATCATCACATTAGTGTGAGTCTGACTCCTGGTCAGATTAAAAGGCTGCAATCAGCATCAAAAAATAATTGTGGAATAAAAATATCGCTAAAACGAGAACAGATGACCGGTGCAAATAAACTGTCGTTGACCGAGCGTCAGTTTAAAAACTTCAACGACGCTAAAAAATCAAATAAAGGTGTTAAACTTAATCTTTCTGCGGGCGCCATCAAAGATATTGCTAAACCGGGTGGTATATTTCCGCTTCTTGCAGCAATACCAGCATTAATAGCAGCTGCAGCCCCAGC
>JAECUM010060191.1:0-26347 GCA_016617855.1 Megalonaias nervosa
GATTCTGGACCAGAACTCCAAGGACCTGCTGGATTAACGTTTTTAGTGATAACATATTTTTTTTTTATCCGTATAGTAATAGGCTGATCCTAAACCAAATGCGGGCTCTAAGATCAGAGACCCCCACCCCTCTACAAAAAATTGGAGACCTCTAGATTTTTTCTAAACATCTACTGTTGTAACCATATTTTATGATAATCTTTTTCATACCTGCTGACTCTCATTGGTAGGATATCCGTTAACATACTATCAATAATACGAAACTCGCGTATTAAATCGTCCATATCATATTTTACACCTCGCAAGTAAGATCGTATCTGATCAAGTAATTTTTTGTAAGTGATACTTGCTGTTTTACAAGAATTTTTTTTTGTTTCAAGTTTAGGTTCAATTTTTTTTACAAGTGTTGAAAGAGAGACACCGACACCAGATATTATTAACAAAAACGGATTTAATAATGCTCCACTTGAGATTATACCAGAGCTAGTCATTAACAATGGCACATATGATATTACTAGAAGTATTCTACGGTAGTATTTATAACATTCCTTTACACACCAAAGGTTTTTATGATAAAATTTATAATATTGTACTAGTGCGTCAACATCTTGTTTTGGAATTTCTTCTGAAATGTGGTTGAAATCGATGATATGTTTTTTCATTATACAATATTTTATACAAAGACAAAAGCTCTAGTACCAGCAATCGAATCAAGAAACTCATGAAATTTATTATTATTAGGATCAGCTATAAAAATTCTGTGTTTGTCATAAACATCTGAGAAAGTATCCTTATATCGTGCATCTGTTATCTTTAACCAATCGTATGAGTCAAAAGTATTTCCTACTTCACGTTCATACAAATCTGTTTCATTCATCAAATTACTGTAATCGCTTTCTGTTTTATCAATATATCTTAATACCGAGCTTATTTGATCTAACGTGAAATTTTTGAGAACAAGATGTTGTCTGATAATTGCATATGCGACCACGAAATTTGCTATCATTAATTTTTTTAGTGATTTTAATTCAATTGTTATCAGACCAATAGCAGAAGTTACTTTTAACATTAATTTTTCATATGTTTTTGTAAGTATTTTCTCGACTTCATTGTAATAATTTCGTAATAACAATTATTTAGAGCGCTGGATTGATGGAAATGGAATATCATCTTCTTCACTTATGTTGTAATAAGAATCAATTTTTACTTCCAAATTTGTTTGGTCGACTTGATCAAAAAACTGTTCTCGCTCAATATCATTAAGATCACTAATTTCATCGTCAAAATCTTTGATTATTTTTAGAGACCTATCAACAATAATCGGTTCAAATTCTGGGCCTTTTTTACGTATCATTGGCAAAATTGCGTTTGAGTACGCTTTAATAAGTAACTCCGTGTCTGGTGTCATAGTAACGATTTTAATTAAGGTTTCTTTATCGTGGTAGTACATGCCGAGATGATTAAAAATGTTTCGTTTTGAAAAACTACTATATACCTTCCTGTTTCGTTTTATTCTTATTATCCTAGATTCTGATAGTTTGTGGAGACGATCATAGGTATCGTTCATTTGTTTTTCCACCTGCGCTACTCGAGCTTTTTATAAACCTGATGTCATTATCAAATTTATATTTCCAGAATCAAGCTCGAGCAATATTTTCTTAACAGAATTTCAACTTGTTTTTGTTCTTCTAGACAATTATCAGGATGACAATATCTGCTTATAATATCAAAGTTTCCTAATGCTTCTCTCAGTTGTGGTCTCCGCATAAAAATAACACGACCAAAATTTTTTTCTCCTTCTAACAATGGAGAATTTATCATTGTAATTTTAAAATTTTTCATAGTATTTATCGCACTTGCCGCTAATGATACGTCCCTAATATATTTTTCTGGATTAAAAATATTATCATAAAATTCCCTCGCAACCGTTATAATTGGTGGTTCTGTCATTATTTTATAGCATTAGATTAAATTTGATCATCAAGTGTATATATTTGAAATGCTGTTAGTCCTGGAAATGGATGTTCAGCAGCAAAAACATTAACTCGAAAATATAAGTACTTGTAAGCAGTATTTTCTACTGGAATTGTAAGATATTGTGCTGTTGAAATATAAGTGTCTGTTGTACTATATAATGTTGTCCAATCGATATCATTGTTTGATCCTTCCAATTGCCAATTATAAATTCTTCCAACACCAGAGTTTAATCGACCTCGTAAATGAAATTGCGAAATAGCAACTGCAGTAGGACATTTAATTTTAATTCCAAAATTTTCAACTTCTCCGTTGGTCGTCCACTCATGTCTATCAGAGAAAGCTTAATAAGGATAATTTTCAGGATAATATACTGATGCGCTTACCTCAAACCCGGCTCGGTTGTCAGATGCTTTATAAAGTGTTGGAATATATCCAACATTATTTTTAGTTCGTTTTATACCACTAGACAGACTATCAACATAAGCTTTATTTGTCATATCATTATAGTTAACTGGAACATATGTCGTAGTTATTTTTTTGTCTCTCATGTTTATATTGCCTGTCACTGGTCCACCAGATTTTTTAAAATATGGGGTAAGTTCGTCCTTTAACTGAGCATAACTAATAGCATCAGCATCGACTTGTAATGAGGTTGTTGGTAGTCCAGTTATTTTTGAGTTATTACTCATTGCAAAGGTACCTGTCATTGTGTCACCTGTTTTGTTAAGTTTATTATCGTCAACAGATTTTAGTTGTGCATAACTTACAGTTTGTGTTTGATTTAAATTTTCTGGTGGATATACAGTTTCTAAACATAACACTCGTCGACCTGACATATCTAAGTTACCGCTTAAAGTTCCGCCTGTCAGTGACAACTTATTATCATCGACGGATTTTAGTTGTGCATAACTTGCAGCTTGTGTTTGATTTAAGTTTTCTGGCGGATATGCAGTCTCTAAATGTATAATTTTTTTACTCGACATGTTAATATTGCCTATAACCGTTCCGCCGATTTTATCAAGTTTGTTATCATCCACATACCTCAGCTGTGAATAACTTACGGCTTGTGTATGATTTAAGTTTGCTGGTGGATACCTGGTCTCCAAATTTATTATTTTTTTCCCTGACATATCTAAGTTACCGCTTAAAGTTCTGCCTGTCAGTGACAACTTATTATCGTCAACAGATTTTAGTTGTGTATAACTCACCGCTTGAGTTTGATTTAAGTTCGCTGGTGGATATCCAGTCTCTAAATTTATAAATTTTTTTCCCTGACATATCTAAGTTGCCGCTTAAAGTTCCGCCAGATTTATCTAGTTTATTACCGTCGACGGATTTTAGTTGTTTATAACTAACAGCTTGTGTATCAACAACATTTATTGGCGGATAATCTGTTTCTAAATCTAGTACTCTTTGATTTGACATAGACAGGTTTCCTGTCATTGTGTCGCCAGATTTTTTTAGGTAACCTGATAAATCAATATTGCCGTTTGTTATTGTACTTACAGCTGATGAATCTCCTAATGTTGTTCCAAATTTTGTATAATGGCTCATTATTTATTTAATATAACATAAAATTGTTAACATTAGTCAGTTTAATATAACATAAAATGTATAACAAACAATGGCAAAGTTAACGACAACGTCGTCACCGATACTAAATTTTGATACAGAGCGGTTGGTGAAACATAAACATAACAATGAACTTCCAGATTGCCATTATCTTATTGTTGGACGAACTGGATCAGGAAAAACAAATTTACTTATGAATTTACTGCTGGGCGATAATTATAATTACGATCGAGTTTATATTTATACAATCAATCCACAGCAAGATAAGTACGAGCTACTTAACGAATATAATAACAAACTTCGTGATGATCTTGATGCTGGTGAAGATTTTTTTATTATCAAACAACCAGAAGAACTTGTTCCAGTTAATCAGCTTGATTCGTCCGAGCATAAGATAGTAGTTTTTGACGATATTCCGCTAAATAATGTAGAGATGAATAAAATAAGATCATATTTTTCACTATCACGTAATAAGAAATGTAATTCTGTTTATTTAGCCCAAGGTTTTTACAACGTCGACAGATTTATTCGGCGAAATACTGGTTGTTTTATATTATTTCCCGGACTGGACAATGTTGACGTTAGAAATATTGCAAACGAGCAATGTGGTGATGTGACAAAAGATAAATTTATTGAACTTTATCATAAAGCGACAGCGGATAAATATAACTTTTTCTTGTTTGATAAATTAACACATAATCCAACTAAAATGTTTCGTTGTTGTATTGAAAATTATCTGCAGTAAGTTTATATAATAATTATGGACAAACGAGCAAAATACAGAAAACATATAGAAGATCTAAAAAAACTTGCTCAATCTCAAGCAGCATTTAAGCAGCGAGTACAACAAGCACGACGTGAACAGATAGTTGCCGCAGAAACAGCAGCGACAGTTCTCAAACCAGTTACTGAGGCACTACTTGGAAAACAACCTGAAACTAAACTGCTGTCAGAAGAAGTACTTAAGCGACAACAGGAAAAAAGTTTAGTTGGATTAATCAAGGAACAACAAGAAGCAGCTGCTGCAAAAATTATTGGTAGATCTGACGAGGCAAAAAAAAGATTAGCTGAAGAACTTGTAGCACATATTCTTAATCCTGTTGCTAGACAAGCTGAAATAAATCGTCTGATCAATAATCCACTTGAACTTGAACGAAAATTAGCAAGTTTAACAGTTGGGCCGATTAGGAGAAAGTTAGAAGATATAGAAAAAAAATTGAAGAACCAAAAGAAAAGAGTTGGTATGAGGAAGAAGAAGCTAGAAGAGAATCTCTTAGAAAAGAGCAAGCTAGCATAGAAAGAGAAAGATTCAATGATGATCTAAAAAAGATGAATGATAAAATAAAAGATTATGAATATAAATCTTTTAACGAAAAATATGGATTTAAAAATGTTAGATTATATAATATTCATAAAGATGATTTCGACGCTGATGAAAATATTAGAAAACTAACAGAAATAATACAAGAAAATGAAAAACATGCTCGTGACGTAGTATCAGATAATGAAAGATACAAAGAAAGTATTAAATTATATCGACACTCAATTATTGCTGGACTTTATAAGCGAGTTATTATTAATATAAAAAGTAACATACAACATAATGATAACCTTAGTAGTATAACTACTGAAGCAAAATATTTAGATGAGGAAAGAATAGATTATACTGAAAAACTGTTAGCGGAAGGTAGTTTAATGAGAGAAGCAGATTTAAAAAGATCACTTGAAGAAACTGAAAAGTATGAAAAAAGTAGTAAAACAAGAAATAGTAGCAACAGAATATTTGGATTTTATGAAAGATTATGATATTTCTGATGTTGATAATATTAATAAATGGAGCGAAGATAAATATAATGATCTTATCAAAAAATTAGATTCTATCAGCAAAGATGCAAAAACGTACGCTAAAATTGATACAGCTGCAATAGAAGATATCAGAGAACTTTCTGGAAAAGCTAGAAATGGTGTTATTGCTAGTGTTTTTAAAAATGTGCAGAACAATTTAGAGGTGGGAAACCTCAGAAAGAAGGATGGAATTTTAAACTCTTGTTTGATCATTTTGATAAACGTCGCTTAGAGAGAGCTGAAAAATCTATGAGTTAAAAAAACTGGAAAGGTATAAAAATATATACATCAACTGCCGAAATGATTGGCAGATTAATGGTGCTGATAACATCAAAGGAAGCTGGAAATGTTGGCGCTGAAATTGACAATGAAATTATTGATATACTTGATCATTTAAGATCGAAAAGTTTATTAACATCAGATGAATATGAAACTTTACACGGCGACCTAATTTTGTAAATGTTCATTTTATAAAATATAATAAATAACAATGTCAACAACATTATTACTAGACTCTAGTACGGCCGCGAAAGCTAACGCGAAAGATAGCGCAAATTTTTCAGTAAATTATATTCCACCGGTACAACTTGATACTGAAAAACAGTATGAAATTGGACTAATTTCCTGTACGGCATGGCATTCCATGGCTAACGTAAAAACTGGGGTCAATGATGAATTTAAGTTTTATTCAACCTCCGACAGAGTCACTGGGACATTTATAGTTAAAATTCCGCAAGGAGCCTACAACATAACTGATTTAAATAAGACGATACGCGAATTAATAACATATGTAGATACAGGAGCCGAGACAATTTTGAACTAACACCAAATTATAATACTTTACGCGCCTGAATAACATTAAAAAATGGTATGCTAATAGATTTTTTATCAGCAAAAAGCATAGCGTCGCTGATTGGATTTAATCATGACATGTACAAATCTAAAGCAGGGCAAACTGAAACATATGACGGTGATTTTCCGGTAAATATAACTGATGTAAATCCAATACTGATAAATTGCTCCATTGCATCTGGATCTTACTCAGCTCAGGGTAGTAAAGGACAAACGATATATAGTTTCTCACCAGATGTTCCACCGGACTAATTCTGAGAAAAGTCCATCGTGTGCTAAAATTTAATCAGACGAGGTGGATGTCAAATTATATTGACTTAAATACCAAACGTCGTGCTGTGGCTAAGATCGACTTTGAGAAAAACTTTTTTAAGTTAATGAATAACTCAGTTTTTGGAAAGACAATGGAAAATTTCCGAAAGCGAGTTTCGATAGAACTTGTTAATGATATAAATGGCAGAAATAAATTAGTTAACGATGATGGTTTTGTCAGCATGAAAATATTTAATGAAATTCTTGTTGCAATACAACGACGAAAGACAAATTTAAAGTTAAATAAACCGATTTATGTTGGTGCGGCTGTACTTGATATATCAAAGTGGCTGATGTATGATTTTCACTATAATTTTACTAAAAAGCAGTGGCCAGATTCAGAGTTGCTATTTACTGATACAGATTCGCTGGTTTATAATATAAAATGTGAAGATGTCTATGAAGATATTTATAAACACCGTGACTTATTTGATTTATCTGATTATCCGACTAGTAGTGGATTTAATGATAATACGAATAAAAAAGTTATTGGTAAATTTAAGGACGAATTTATGTTTGTGCCGGTGAGAGAGTTTGTTGGATTAAGGAGTAAGATGTATGCTGTCATATTAGATTACAATAAACTTACAAAAAAGCAAAAGGTATTCCTCGAGGATATGTGAAAAGATGATGAATTTTAATGATTTTAAAACCGCTCTAAACAATAATGTCAGTTTTATTAAGACAAATGTCATTAGAACGAATCTTCATAAGCTTGAAACTGATACGATTATTAAACGTGGACTTAGCAATTTTGATGATAAAAGATATTGTAAAGACGGAATTAATACTTTAGCACTTGGGCATTATAGAAGGGAGATAATACCGTTCCAGCTTGTTTAATAACCAAATCTGGATTGTCGAATATAGATTGGTACGAATGCACTGTATTGATTTTCAGACTGTCTGTAATAAAGCGCTGCTGGTGATTTCCAGGTTTATTAGTGAGTTCGTTTTGTCTGTTAAGTGATTTCCAGGTGTATTAGTCTGTCTGTCTGTTTCTAAAGCCGTACTGAAACGGAATTCCCTGAATCTTTACAGGCTTGGTAAAAACCCACCTATTGATTTTCAGACTGCAGAGTCTCCTGCCTATAATATACACAGCCGCTCAGCCGCTGTATTAAAGCTTTCGTTCTTCTGTATAAATAGACGGTAATATATTTTAGATTTCTTTTTTCTGTACAAATGTAGGATTTCAGATTAACGTTTTTCAGAATAAAAAAAATGAAATGCTATTCAAAATCAGAAAAAATAAAATGCTATTCACAATCAGGTAACTAATAAGTATATAGTAATTTCTCAAACATATATATGTAATCGGATTTCATAGCTCAGTGCAGGAATGTTGAATTCTCGTACTGAAGGTCTGTGGTTCGATTCCCATCACTGGCATATGTCGGTGGGTATGGTTCTGGATTACCAAAAAATTATTTTAATTGGGGGTGCGAACCCCAACAGAAAAAATACACTCTCCCACCATGTAACCACGTAGTGGGTGTACTTTTGCACTCAACTCGGGGTTATCATGGGGAGAGTGTACAAAATCTGTTGGACGTAGGTAAATCCCCCGTTTATGTTTGTATCGTCTCTTAGGATAAGTTTATATATCTCTTAGGATAAGTTTATGTATGTGCCGTCTCTTAGGATAAGTTTATATATCTCTTAGGATAAGTTTATGTATGTACCGTCTCTTAGGATAAGTTTATGTAATGTGCCGTCTCTTAGGATAAGTTTATATATCTCTTAGGATAAGTTTATGTGTTGTGTTGTGTCGTCTATAAAAAGTACGGATCACCCTCTGAACTTCCTAGAATGTCGTTTAGCAATCTAGGGGTTCACATGGGGGTTGATTCTGTACAAATTACCCTCTGAACTTTCTAGAATGTCGTTTGGCAATCTAGGGGTTCACATGGGGGTTGTGCAGTCCTTATATGTATCCTCCGGACCTTCTAGGATGTCGTTTGGCAACCTATGGGGTTCGCATGGGGGTTGTGTTTCGTCTAATTTCGAATCCTCTGAGCCTGCGAGGATGTCGTTTGGCAACCTAGGGGTTCATATGGTGATATTTCGAATGCCCCTAAACTTGCTAGAATGTTGTTTGGCAATCTAGGAGTTCATATGGGGTTGTGTTGTGATTATATGTTTTGTAAATATTTTTGTATATCATTGTCAAATAAAACATAATTGGATGCTTAATTTTGTATAGCTTTAGTAATATCATTATCAAATAAAATATCAACCATATTGTCAATAAATGTCATCAAATCATCTGACCAACCTCTTATTCGTTCGTCATTTTCAGTTGCGAATAACCATACTGACCCATATTTTGGTGATATATGATATCCAACTTTTGTAATACAATCGCTTATTATTTTAGGTTTTATGCCAGTATAGCTGAGGCTGATTTTATTGAATCAAATCTCTTACAAAATTTGTTTGTTAGATCTAATCCAACATGTCTTATTGGTGATGGATAATAACCCATATTATATAATATTTCATTGTTTAATATGAAAAAATCTAGAGGTCTCCAATTTTTTGTAGAGGAGTGGGGGTCTCTGATCTAGAATTCGCATTTGGTTTAGGATCAGCCTATTACTATACTGAGAAGAAAAAAAATATTTTATCACTAAAAAAGTTAATCCAGCAGGTCCTTAGAGTTCTGGTCCAGAATCTGTTTTTGGTTTAGGATCAGCCTCTCTCTCTCTCTCTCTCTCTCTCTCTCTCTCTCTCTCTCTCTCTCTCTCTCTCTCTCTCTCTCTCTCTCACTCTCTCTAAAATAATGTTATAACAGCAATATTTCCTCGTCTCATTGGTTGATGCGATGAGTTCGGATAGAGTGTGTCAGGTGGAGGAGAGACCTAACATGCAAACTAATATTAATATATTTAATTATGTCTCTTATTATTACAGTAGAATATATATAATCGTAGGATCTTCAACGCCTATATAACACAAGTATATATTTGAATTCATTTAAACGGTTAAGAGATAAATCACTTGGGAAATTTAAATTCGTTACTCTCACAAACATTAAGTTCCTTATTCTTTTGGACATTTCTCGATTACGATTCCAAGGATTAAGAAAACTACTAGATGTAGAATAATTAATACCCAAATAGATATATTCACAAACTTCTTTCAAAGATGATTAATCAAATTTACATTAGAGTTTAGCGCTTCTTTTATGCCACAACATTACGAAGAGTCCTACTATCTTAATTTACCTTTAACTTGGAAAGCTTACAGTATTGGCTAAAACTATTCAAACAAAGACTCAGAAAAAGTACAGACAGGATCAAATGTAAATATAGCATAATAGCAAAAGTCTAATTTGAAACAAGTTTTGTAATATCAACATTTAATTCAATTTCATCAAATGCTATGTATCAGAGAACTTCTTGTAAGGCTTTCAAGAAGAAGCGAAGGAACATAGTTCAATAGTAATTCTTTAACAGTACAACATCATTTGCAGTTTTCTATCAACCGTCAAACACAATTTAATGATAGAATCAAAACTTTCGTTTCAAATAGTCTTTCTATATTCGATTTATTTAGCCCCTTAACTAAACCAGCAAATGTTAAAGACTCCTTTTTTAAATCTAGAAAACCACAAATAACTTAATTTTAGTCCCGAAAAGGTCAACCAGACAAAGGATAGCAGCTTCGTATTGTCAGCGGTTATTTTATCCTTTCTAAATCCAGATTGATATTTGGTGATAATGCACTGTTAAGAGTAACAAACTATCGCGTGTTTCAATGAGGATATCAATGAAGATGTCTGTAAACCATTCACCAAGGCAACTGAAAATAGTAACAATATTATACTAACTAGAGCCGATGGGATCACTAATTTTATTACATGTTTGTTTGAAATCGCTACCATGCAGCTACCAGGAATAATATTTTTTATCAAGATTGAGTTTAGTACATAATTCAAACAGCATAATAAAAATGGAGTATTAGTCAAGTCTTTATATCGCTTCAGAATAATACTAATGCGATTTCATGATTTCTTTATAAACGTTTCCTGTTAAGGACATGTTTTGTAATGAATTAAATAGTTTGCATATTTTTTAATCTCTAGCGAGCAAGAGCTAGTTTCATCAACTTCATTCATTAGCAATGACTAAATACATAAGGTTCTACTTACCAAAAAAGAGTCTGTTACTTATTCAGTAAAATACCAAACAGTATATATAACTGAGTTCCCAGCACATTCGGATGCCTTGAATACTTCGCTAGAGCCTCATGAGCCGGCAGGTAGTAATTAGCTCTGCCTCGCATTAATAAGATGCGTTCGTAATATGGAACAAAAATAAAACAAAAAAACAAAAAAAACAAAAACAAACAAACGATTCAGTCCAACCATATCAGATAAGGTTCAGTAGTTGTTTCTCAGATAACTATTGTTTAACATTATGGCACATCACAATAGCCTTCTACCATGCCCGTTCTGATGTATTTGTATGATGCCTTCATATGACTATTTTTGCAAACTATAAAATGCTATCTCGCTTTCATTTCATTTCCTTCAAAGAATTTAGGTGTATATCAAGCTGTATCTAATGTTTCTGAATATACCAACCAGAATAATAATTATGTTGTCTCTTTGGTGTTTATTTGTATTAATAGGGTGATATTTTGTCTTTAACCATCATAGTTTATTAAAGACCGTGAAAGGAATGATCAATTACTATCCGTTGTGTCCATGTCAAGTTCTTCATATCGGCAAGTATAAGGGGTCCTACTGTGAATAAATGTTTGATTGTTTCAGGAATAATATAAATGAAACATTGGGATGCACAACTATGATACCGCCAACCTCTTCTGTTACAACTTTATGCTCCAGAAATATGATCTGCAAATATTACATTTGTCTTTTGAGTGATTTATTGGGAGCCGCGGTAACTCAGTTCCCAGAACGTCGATTCCTAATCCAAGGGCCTTGGATTCAATACACACCGGGGCTAGTTCGGGTTGGCTCCTTCGGTGTCCTAGTTAAAGCAATTACCTCCCATTTCCTCTGCATGATATAGCCAATATTGTGGAAAGATGCTCCTAAAACCAAATTAACTACTGACCGATAAAAAACATAGTAAAATAGAACTAGAAAGAATATATCGAACTTAACTTCCCTGTTTTTCAGCTCCTGATTAAAATCTGGTTAGGTTATTATTCTGTTGAATATCTTCCTTTCCATAGGCAGTCATGTATCGCCACCGTGGACTTTATCTATGCAACAAGGAAATATGGTCAGATTTGTATTGCAGGTGAAAGGTAAATTTTAAAGTGGCATGCATTCTTTAGTGTTGGGATATTTGAGTAGCAACGAATTGGTACTGATCTGGTAGGCTGTATTTCACAATCTCCATTGTTTGTATCCTAACAACAAGTGTTTATTTAACGGCTTGTCTGGATTGAAATAGATTCAAGGGTGTTGGTGGAACGTAAACTGATTGCGAGGAGCAAACATTTATGACGATATAACGAGAAGAATATATTGACAGTTGCTGATGAAATAGAATGAAATAAATACATGAAATTAACAGGATAAATACTTCACAGTGAGGAAAATGTGGTTCCAAGGCGTTGTCAGCTTGATCATATCGGCCCTAAAATGCGATTGATCTACAAGTAAATCTCTCTCTCTCTCTCTCTCTCTCTCTCTCTCTCTCTCTCTCTCTCTCTCTCTCTCTCCAGTGCCAGATTAAACCCTGTGGAGGCCCCTAGGCAGTCGAAATCTCGGGGCCCCCCTCGCAAATTATCTCCTAATACGTCAAGATCAAATCAATTTAAAATTATTTTGATCTGTTGTCGTGGGGCCCCTAAAAGGCGTGGGGCCCATAGGTCGGTTCCTACTGTGCCTATTGGGTAATCCGACTCTCTCTCTCTCTCTCTCTCTCTCTCTCTCTCTCTCTCAAATAATGTTACAATATACCATGCTGCATTGAAAGACAGTATTCCTATAATTAAATTTGTATTTCACCTAAAGATGAGTTTCAAATATAGTTTAAATTAGAGATCCTTGTGATGGCCAGTATCCTTTTTATCTGTTCTGTCAAGTTGCACAGATAGTTACCTTTCGGCTAAAGAAATATAACTTAAACGCTCACTGTTTCCCTTTTGTAATCTATACCAAATCACTGGTGGGTGCAAACCAAAATGTATCTTTTAATCATGCGTTTCAAATGGTTGGCGTCTAGGGTCTCAAGCCTTTGATCAATAATCTGATGAGTATAGAGTACACGGCTATAATTGTATCATAGCATTTTCACACTTGGGTAGTGAAAAGCCACAACACATGATCAACATATTTTATACTTAGAATAGGACATTATATGAACTAGTAAGTTGTAATAAGTTGGGATGTAAGTAGCAAAGAATCGGTGCTGATCTGTAAAGTTGTATTTCACGATTTCCATTCTTTGTAGTCAAATAATACGTAGTGTATTTACTGGTTTCGTGGGTAGAAAACTCTAGGAAACTACCCACAGAAAATAATGTATAGACAGTTGCTGATGAAATGGAATACAATAAAAACATGAAACAAACAGTATAAATACTTCACAGTTGGGGAAAATGGAGTTCCATGGACTTTTCAGTATGTTCTTACTAGCATTAAAACGTAAATGTTTTACAAGCAACTCTCTCTTTGTCTCTCTCTGTCTCTCTCTCTCTCTCTCACAGACACATACATACACATAATTGTGCTATAACCCGTGCTACTTTGGGAATATATCAGCAACAAATGTCCATCAATTAGTTTTGTATTTTACAGAAAGCTGAGTTTGAAGATAGTTTAGTGCGGAATTAAAGCACATTAATCTGGGATAGAAAGTATGCCGTTGTATCTATCTTTGTTAAGGCTGATATCCTTTCTGTTTTATCTTTCCACTCAAAGTTTAAGCGATAGTAAGGTTAAAGCTATGAAAATGTTACTCCTAGTTTTATGACTCTATGGTCTTAAAATAAGTAACAGAAAAGAGTGAAAACCAACGAGTTTTCTTAAATTCAACAAACAATTTATTTATCCGTAATACCAAGTGAAAATTTCAAAAAGAACGTACAGGTAATGTGAATCCAATCCCAAATAGTTCTAAACGTTCTCTCACAAATCTAAATGAATATGACTGTAATTGAATTCATGATGCATTCCAAACAAAATCCAAATTTGAAAGTGTTGATATGCATGTAGTCTCTGTTATGCTAATGTACCAATGGTCTGGAACGTGGAGTTGAGTTAACAGTTTTTGGATGTATTACAATAATATAATCCAGAATGGCCTAGACTGAATTTACCATAATTCCAAATTAATGATTTAGTGCAAGAAGAATTAATGAGCATATTTTAACTCCAAGAACATTGTTGTTAAAAACGTTCTACATTAAACATTGCACACAACAATAAAACCGATTATTCTTCGCATGTTAAGATACGAATGAGTACTCCAGAACTAAACAAGTTTATGTAAACCGCCACATTTTCTAGGTAGCAATTACCATTTTCTGGAAATGCTCGGACATCTTAATGGAAAAATTATAAAGTCCAAATCAAGACTGTATCTATAACTCATACCATCTTAATACATAATGCACAATGATAGACAAATATTAGCTAAATGTCATACGTCAGTTTGAACATTAAATTGATATTGGACTAAGGCCAATTAAATAATGCATTGGCTGCCCTGGAATTCCCGAAATTTTCTGCAAATGTAATTAAGTTAGCTTCGAGAACACTTTAGGATTGTAACCAAGACCAAACTCAGAACTCAAATATCAGTAAACACCATGACAAAACTCACGCAGGCAAAAACTACATGGACATAGGTAATCAAAAAATCTACCCTCAGTTACGGAAACAAGTCAATGCAATACACAGCTCGGTCATTGTATTTTAGCTGTTCAAGGAGGAATCAACGACATCTGAGGTTATTGTATAACTCGGATCCTTAGGTAAGCGGTGACGTTGGTTGAAAGGACTGAACATGATTTTTTCAGTGATAGAGGCCAAACGTTTTTAACCAAAGGGGCCCATGGCACACAGAGGTTTTGGGGAATCATTCTGCAGCATGAGAAGAGTAGACGAAGCGAGGACGTTCCTTCACAGTTTGACGGGAGATATGGAACATGAAACATACATACTCGTCAGGTGGATGCAACGGGATAGATACCTTCGTGTATTCTACTTTCAAACAAAATTAAAATGTCACAATATGTGTCAAAATCAATAAAATTCAATGTCAATATATATTTAAAATCAACCATGCATGCATCATACTTATTGTCGGAGCATATATTAATCACTTGTTTATCAAACTTATAGTTCAATATCTTAATTATGCTTGCTAAATCCCATACATTGATGATGTATGTTGATAAATTCATTCATTAACCATATTTCTTTATACGTTTCATGCATTGACCATGCTGGATGACATGCAAATTAGTTCTGAGATTCATTTATTTAAATTTTGTGCTTTATTTTGTTCCATTTAAGTAAGCTGTAAGATGATCGATTCGTCATTGATTAGTTTCGAGTAATTGTGTTAGTGTTTCAGCTAGGTTCAAACCCATCCGGATTCGTCATGCTGGGAATATATATAGTTTGACAACCAGTCGCAAAGGAATTGTGTTGCTTTAGTTAAAGGACAATAAAACAACTTTTGATCATACTTGATAGCCCAGGTTTCCTTAAAACATTTTGAATGCCCTGGTGAAGGTTGCCTAGGGTGAAGGTCAGAGGTTACGGATGTAATTCAAAGGTTTGTGGGGTAAACGGTCAGAGGACAAGTGACCCAAGACCGACCAACATCTTATTGCTCTCGAATTACACGCTTCGTGCAGATTTGATACATAACGAGAAATGAAGGCAATATAATAATTGTACAAGTTGTACCTCAATTTAGACACAAAGAGGACCAAATTCGAGCAGCCAATGAAATCAGACCATAACCGCTTTTAATATATTTAATAGCAGTACTCATTTAAATAATATCTAGCTGTTATAGATGTCATTTTATATCAATTTATGTCCAGCTTCATTGGCAGAGAGTTTATATTTATACATACATGGACTGGTACGGGCTCATTGAAGAATTAGATACAACACTGGATTGCATTCCTCTCGCTTATTGTAGATCAAAATTTGTGCAGCCTGTGGTGAGATGGTAACAACTGATCTTAATGAGGACGATTATTCCTTATCCCATAGTGCAATATATGTATATGAAGACGCTGAAACTGTATTGTGTATATGTCTATCTCTTATTTCAGCGGAATGGATCATTTTTACCAGTCATTTCATAAATTAAGAATAGGTTTAAGACGTGAAATGTGTACTATCGACATTTTCATCCGCAGATGTATGGTTCTCTGCTGATGAATACACAGATTACGTGAATGATGCAACACAGCTGAATTGCACAGTGGCTGGACTGTTGTCTGATGACATCGTTATCTTTTCAAGAAAGAAAACAGCTAGTGATAAAGAGCAAATCCTGTCCTCTTCAGAGTTTGTCAAACAACCCAAGCTCAATCTATCAGGGATACATATTAGCACAGCTAAGCTGTCGGCAAATGATTATCTATTTATTTTAACACTTGATTCTCTATCGTGTGGAGATCGAGGTACCTATTTTCGCAAAGTTGGGGAGAGGCAGGCTTCGGCGAGATTAATAATTTGTCGTAAGTTTTCTATACACATGTTCTGTCCTGCCATTAGCTTTAGCTAGTATAAGTATTCACATCTGAACAAGAATTCAGCATAAGTTTAACCAATCTGTATAAGACGTCACCAAATATTTAACGTTTCTCTGATAGCCAAACACCATATGCAATATGTTGCTTTTGTCGTTTTAAGATAGTCTAAATAGGAGATATTAAATTCCTTAGTAAATATTTTCTTTCAAGTTCCATTAGAGCGTATCCCATTTATTATTTTGTCATGGAGCAAAGTATTGTGCTAGAATTCATTCCATAAGCGTGATGGAACATTAAACAAAATTTTGGAAGGATATTGCATCAGTATGTTCCCACGTTATTTATCTAAATAAATTTAAACATTTAACTTGCCGCGTATGATGATACATTTGAAATGGATAGTTTAATATTATCTGATCCTTTCAGTACTATTATCCGACACTTTCGTTCACCTAGTTTACGTGTGTTCATTTCGATCTTCTGTGGATAGGATTATATTCGTTTGACAGCAAATTAATACACAAAGAGTAGCCCAGTCACGATTGAATCAGATATATATGGTATTTTATGCTGAATATCTTGAATTTCACCTACATTGATCTCAATGTGTATATGGATGCGTATCAAGGAGAGCAACTCACTGAAGAAAAATCAGTATCAATGAGGCATAGTTGTTTCCTTCAGACATTTTTGTAATTTAACTTCATGGTCCTTACCTCTCGATATTTTGGACTCAATGAATATGTTCATGAATATTGATATCTGCATGGTTTTGAGCCGTGTCTGACGTACGTCATTTTGACATTATCATTACCTTTGAGGTACGTACATTTCATCTAGGTTCTTCTAAATACATTTGGAAACTAAATTATTTGGAATCATGTCTAACACCCCTTGTTCACATGATGTGACAAGTCTCCAGTAAGGCAATTACCTTATGTTCTCTTTGAATCAATTGCCCATATCAGTTAATAAATATTTCGGCTACTCTAAACATGCTATGTTGGCTGGAGGACTTATATTTATGAGACGGCAATGTGTAAAGCAACTGAAGACCTATCTTCAACAGGTGGGGAATCAATAATGGCTTGTGGAAATAATATTGTCGTTGGAAAACAGGAATAATTGCAACGAGTTGCAACAACAGAAGAAAAAGAAACAAACTATTTTCTTACATAATGGCAGCTGTGTCTAAAACACGAAAACCTCATTCAGTTAATTACATAGCTTTGTCTATCGTTGTAACTGTTCTTTTATTTTCTTCCCTACAGAAAGGCCGGGTATCCCAATATTTACAATATCTAAAATAATCTTTGAAAACAGATTCATGCTGGCAGAATATCCTTTAATATGCGAAGGTGAGGTCGGAGAAACTGGTGGCAACATCTTCGTGGAAACGTACACGTACGGTTCATATATCCAATATGAATATTACAATGTTTCAAAAGAAACTACACTGTCAGAGGAGACGTGTAGTATGTACTTGAAATTGAAATTTGCCGTACCTGGAAATATTCCTCTTTCCCTGAACAATACAGCGATGCGATGCGTGGCAACGAATAACTTCATACTTAGCCACAATATGGCGCCGCCTGCATCACAACAGAAACGGCTGTATGTAGTACCAGGTAATAATTTCTCTTAAAAGGTATGTAACAAAACACAAAACTTAAAACACTACTAACACTATAATTACTTCTACCCTCTACCTACTACTACTACTACTACTACTACTACTAGTACTATTAATAATAATAATAATAATAATAATAATAATAATAATAATAATAATCATCATCATCATCATCATCTCATGATTGGTTGGATTCTTATAGTCCTGTGTTGCCAATATCCGTATATAACATCATTACCGATAATTGGAACTAACAAAATATAATCATTTAATTTGTTGCGACCTTTAAACGGCATGTGTTGGATATATATTTCTTTTAAGACTTTTAAGTTTGCACGATAGCGTAAAGGTGAAAGTGTCAACACATTTGCAAAAGTTGAGGGCAATCTGTTTACATAATACTCATGGATCCATTTATCTAGGCGTACGTGTAATGTTGTTTATCTGCTCCAGGCGTTACTCTTCCTTACTCCAGCTCCTAATTTACGTCACCTTTCACGCTGCTTGCTGGTAAGTCCGACTTGTACCCAGGTAGGATCATAATGTTAAGCATTTGGATATAAGTTTACCATTATCTTTTCCCTTGTTTCCTGGATAACACAAAACGCTGAACCTAATTTTAAGCATTAACTTTTCTCTTGTCCCTAGACCAGCCCATAAAGTTAAACCTAAATTTCCCTTGCCCCCTAACTATAATTTACGAGGGAGACGTAATGTTAAATTCCCACTGTCCCTGGTCTTGCAATTTGTCGCCCATGGAGACCCCCCGCCCCCTCGCTACAGACATACGAAATATATGTTAAGAGCTAGATGTTATTTTCATGAATATTAAGAAACGACTATATAATCGAACCTCACTGAATCTTAAAATATGGTTGTTTCCACAGGTTATATTCCTGGCAGGTATATCGTCCAGGGGTCATCGCTCTTCTCTAATTGCATATAATTAGCATGCAGAGACAAGTGCCTTTTCCCTGACACGAGTCAACATATATCTACCACAATCTCTTTTTCTTCCGAGGGATCAATAGTAAGCAACTTTTTGTCGTATGATGCACCGTCTAAATTGTTGTGTTTTTTTCCAAATTCAGATACATACTGTCAAGGTCAAGGCTAATGGAAACTACAAGCATCCATACGAATGCACAATGTTCATTGAGTGTAGAGATAAACGGGTGATACCTGATACTTGTAGGACTCTTTGTACACATGTGGATGGTATTGGCATAATATCCTGCCAAACTTGCAGCAGTGTAGACTGCACGGATCAGGGTAAGCTTCATATTTAAAGAGCTCTTTTCAGAATCGTCTTGTCCACTTAAATGTTACACGATTTTTTAAGTGTCATGCCCAAGCTGAGTAAGAAGCTAAGTTGTATAACATATTTCAGTTAGCACAACTATTTCGACTCCTATGTCAGCAATATCGAATCTATGTTCAAAGGTATACCAGCGTGATACTAGTTTAAATGATAATATCTTTCAAGTGTCAAAATAGTCGTCTATCAATAGTTAATGGCTGCAGTATACGCTTGTCTGCATAAATACCGTTCTGGAAAAGTGAGTCAAGTAATTAATTACTTTGTCTCTTTTTCAGCTATCATGAAGGAGACGTCAACCGCAAGTAAATGCATCGTATTTTGTTCTTCTCTGCTTTTAATTTTATTTCTGTTTGTAGAAGCATCAATACATACCTCTTGGTTCGGTTAATCTTTTCTTACATTATCCAGTGGCAACAGTCAAACAACTCTTCATTCATTGTTTCACTCTCTTTATTTGCAACAAGTGTCGTTTTCCTTCAGCTTGTATTCATCACATCATATATTGTTCTATAGGTCTTGAGTTTATATGAGATCGATGTGCTTATTTTTGAAACGTAATTGTTGACATGCTTATGCATGCTTAATTTAGAAGACTATATGATCGAAAAATGTTTCCATACAAGGAATTACGGATGTAATCCTATTTCACATAAATTTTGGGAAGAGATATATATATATATATATATATATATATATATATATATATATATATATATATA
Organism: Megalonaias nervosa; assembly: GCA_016617855.1. Lineage (NCBI taxonomy): Eukaryota > Metazoa > Mollusca > Bivalvia > Unionida > Unionidae > Megalonaias > Megalonaias nervosa. The sequence continues at coordinate 19,940 of JAECUM010060191.1, forward strand.
TATATATATATATATATATATATATATATATATGTGTGTGTGTGTGTGTGTGTGTACTTCTTTTAAAACTCATTGTGATACTAATTGTGCAACATCAGATGTTATTTTATTTGATCACGTGCAAAAATCGTGGTATCCAATATATAGGACAAACCAGTCAACAAATATCTAAACGCATGAACCAACATAAATCTCACATAAACAATTATATCGATCAATCTTTTTCATCTCTTGTTGCCGCACATTTTAACGACAGTCCACATACTTTGCAAGGTTTTTCATTTCAAACTATTGATATAGCTGATTCTGAGATGGAACGTATGTTAAAGGAAACCTATTGGATTCACGATCTTAAGGTTTAAATTCCAAAACTCTATAAGACATTCATTAATGTTTTTATGTTCTTTAAACAATGTTAAGGATTGGCATTTGAATTACGCCCCTTTTCACAATTAGTTAAGAATATTTGTTATATTATTCTAATTTATTGAATAACTTAAATCATGAAATGATGAACAAATGTCATAAAAGGTTTACTAATTAATTTAAAAAGAAGAGTCTTTGTAAAATAAATTTTTAATATATTATGATTAATTATTTCATAGAATACTTATTTATTTATATTATTGTAAGTATTATGCAGATCATAATTTTAATTTGAGCTCTGATGGAATTGAACAATCTTCAATATTATATCAAGGTATAATATATTAAGCATAACACATTATACATAATAAAATATATTAATGAAATTGTCTCTCTATATCTGTTCATAATGTTATATATATATATATATATATATATATATATATATATATATATATATATATATATATATATATATATATATATATATATATATATATATATAATCAGGATTCAGTTGAAAACAACTACATTCAATTTCACGGTTTTACAGTGAATTTATTCCATGTTCTACCATTATAATGTGTACGCGATATATTTCCTGAAACTTTATGAATGTCGGAAAAGAGATTGTGACAACCTTTTTGAATACACACAAGTATTCTTACACATCTTCAATTTTTAGCATATCTTTGTTCTTGATATTTTGTTTTCAATTTTAGCCCCAGGAACAACACAAGCCATGTGTTCAGGTAAGTGAATTTAGAGTTCAAAATGTCTTCCCGATAAATAACATCATATTTAAAAAAAAAATAAAATATATATATCATCTTAAACGCCATTTTGAAGCTTAAGAGTGAGAATGTTTTGAGGGGATTGTGTTGTTGTAGGGCCTTTGCTGTTTTTATTGAGGGTTTGCGGTTGTTGTTGTTGTTTCTTTCTTTTATATATTTGCTTAGCTTATGCTTAGATTTTTTATATGCTTTTATCTTTTGATCATTTAAATCAACTATTGGTTTTGCAGTCTGTTATTTAGGATGTGTAATTTTTGGCGGTTTTCCAATTTGTTGTTACAAACCATTAACTTAAAGACTCTAAGAGCACTAATGATTATGTGAATTAAATAAAACCCCTTCCAAAATTTTATCTCTTGAAAATTAAATTAATGAGGCCTAAAACAGATCAAAATCAATCCTGGACAATTTTTGCAACAACATTTCTTAGAACTATTTAGTATACAATTCCAAAGAGGAACTATTTCCTTTTAATCTCTTTTGCATACTCAAGAATATCTTACGTCAATGTAGATTACATGTTAACTTTTATCTCAAAAATATTGTATTCAATGCGAAGTCAGCCCATAGATAATGCTTCATGAAATACCAAGCAGACAAAAAATGGGCAAACTCCTTTGGATCTTGAATATGATAATGTTTTACTTATAAAATATGACATTGTCAAATCAATATCGCGTTTTGCCTATTATACTTATAAAAATAAAACTTTAAAACTTATATCCTCATTTTTTTAAATTTTTTATCATAATTGTTATTTGGTTAGCAAGGATAGCATTTCTTTGTGTAAGACAGGTTAAACTTGAAAGCAGTTTAAAATAATATATTATGTGATCTACTTTTGGGAGAAATAAAGTTAGTCTAAGTTTGCATAATTGGTAGGACAGAAATATTGAAATATTAAGTAAAGACTGCTACGTGAATGACTGAAATTAGAGACACAGACTGGCAGATTTGAAACACAAATTAAACGCAAAAGGTCATTTCTGAGTATCAAATACATTGTGCACACCACAGAATACAAGTTTAAATTCTTATGAATGAATAGCTAGATAATTGTTCAGGTATCATCAAAATTGATAGAGTTCGGTGGTTTTCTGATCCAAACAATTTGATAATAATAATAATAATAATAATAATAATAATAATAATAATAATAATAATAACGTGGACTTATTAAGCGCCTAATTTTTAGAAGCTCTAAGCGCTTTGTAATATTAGATAACACATACAAACACATAGAACAGTAAGCTTACAAAACAAAGCAGAATGGAATCACAAAACAGAAATATGCTGACAATAAGTAAGTAAACATTATTAAGTATTTAGGTCCGTTCAAAATGCACGACTTTTAAGTGCACACTTGAATGACATCACAGTATAGTGGTGGGGTGGGCTGAGTTATTTGTATTGTAAGTTGCTTCGAACAACTACTGTCTGTTGAAACATATATTCGTTCCAGTTATGTTAGTCCTATTGGAGCGGATAAAAAAGGTATTCACGACAATAACTAAAGTATACCAATAAAAAACTGAAATGTACAATTAAAACAGTTCAAGAAACTTAACTACCTGAATATGATACCCGAGAACAAGATTGATGACACCATATTTACATAAGTCTAAACGTTGTATTTTCGATAAATTAAGTGTCAGAGTCTATATCAAATACTGATTTCAAATAACATTATTTTCAACATGTATTGCACTATGAAATTTCCATAAGTATTTTAAAAGTGTCCACCCCAATATCTAAAGAGAATATCTCATGGGGAAGTATAATATCAGAAATGTATCTCTAAACACTACCAAGACAGATTATATTTTGTATAATGCAATCTTTCTCTGCCACACTTCAAATATTTTACCAAGTTAATAATTTTATTAATTTTCTTGCATGCCAACTTTAGATTTTTGCGTAACTTAGATCAGCTAATTATGTTGTCATCTATGGGACAGGGATATGTCCAAATGTTTGTGGAACAAGTATTTCAACGGATGAAAAATTCAGTGGTTGAACTTTTTCTGTCTTAAATACAACGCTAATAACAAGTGAGCTATCAAACCAATTTACCCTTGTCCTGTAATAATATAAACGTAACTCATTTAGTATGACCTAGATAGTGTTGATCACATCGTACGCCTGTATGTATTGGAGTCAATGAACTTTAAAATCCTATATTTATTTTAGTAGGACGATTTAAAAATAATGTAGTAAGGTTGTTACCCAATAGTCAATAACGGAAGTGCTTTTCATTTGTTGTGTACATTTATGTGACACTGTTAGTCTTACACTATATTTGCAATGTATTAGTGTTCTAGGTTAATTAGTTTAGCTGTGGGAAAGGTATATTTATTGTTCAGTAGTATAGAAAATCAATGCCTTATGAATTCCATTGGATTAAGTACGTCCCGGAAACATATTTATGTATACTGTCGATATGATGTCGCCCTTGTCGAAGGTTTCTTGGTACGTTACTTATTAGCGCGCGCTCAAAAGACAAACATGGCAGATATCATCATCTAGTTTAACGTTACGGCAAGTGGTGCTCAAAAGGAGATATTTGCAGAGGCTACAGATACAATCATATGTATGCCAATCCTAAACCTTTATTCCAGCCACATCCCCAGCATATACGAGTGACCTTTCATATGCTTTTAAATTACTCTTCTACTGCTAATGGATGAGACAATTTTCAAACCTTTTATGCTGCAAACTTGTGCGTACAAGACCATAATGCACACTGTCGGTGGATACACAAATATTATCAGTATGTGTTCATTAAACATTGTATTATATCAGATCAAAACTCGTGTAAAGCTTCTGATCAATTCGTTTCACATAAATCAATTATTCTTTTAACTTACTTCTTAATGTTATAAATGCAACACATGGCAAACAGGAAAATATTTCCCATAAAAGAGCAGAAGGTATGTATTGTGCACATTCATAAAGTACAACAATGATATTTTAACATCCATTTCAGCGCTTGCAATAATCAGTACAACTTCTCACGATTTTCAATGTCAGTATACCAATCTATTGCATCATAAAAGGAAAACATTAGTTCAAGACGTTTATTATATGAATGCATACGTACTATATGCTAAAATGATGATTCTTGTTTTAAACGGTTTATTTATATTTTCGATATTGGTGGTTGTAAGTTTTAAACATTATACAATTTTGTTACATTTAATATATTCATTAATTCATTATATGTAGACGTCTAGGCATCCCTACAAATAGTATTGTGCCCTCTAGAATTCTTTTCTAAAACAAAGAGTTCGCGTATTTCATTTTGTTTCCTCAAAAGATACAAGGTCCGGCATGTTTCGGTTTATCGTGAAAATAACTGAGTAACCGAATTTTACATTGCCAGAGAGATGAAACCGAAACGATGTTGTCATTTTCTGAGCGAAAAAATTCGTGATGCATTTCTAAGATAGTCATTTATTGAGTTTGTTCACAGCTTTTCAAACGAATGAAACAGAGGTTAAAGAGGACGCAAAAAATGACCTCGTGACTTAAGAATTAATTATTACGTATGTAATTTAGAATAATTCTTTAAAGGATTTTATGCTTCGACCTTACCATAACCATTTTAGAAAAAAGGCTCAAATCTTGATATTTTTAAACTATTATCAACATGGTTAAAGCTTCGGTCATATAATACTGAATCAGCTGTATATACTTATGACATGTAACGATATATAAAGTGATTCGAATTGAAGGCACGATACCAATTATATTTGACGATACCATGGCATATATTTTCATTACATTTTCAGTACGATTAAATATTGATAGGTACACACACATACACATACACACACACACACACACACACAAACACACACATATATATATCTTGTAGCAGATTATATTAGTGCAGAAAGGTAAAATGGAAAATAGATTATACCTTCACATCTGAAAGGAAGAATTAAAGTGAGCCAGTACAAGACTTATCAGTTCGATCTTTCACCAACTAAGGACAAGATTTACTTAACCAGGTTCTTTCAACTGTTGTTAAACTTTGTAGACCTTTCTTCCCAAGAACAAACAATTTTGCTATGTCATCAGTGAGGAAAACATAAATACGTTAGAGTTGAATATCTGACGGAGAATCATTTATTTCAGCAACATCTCCATCATATACGAGTGAAGTTTCAAGTAAGTTAAATTATTTTTCTACTAATTAGACAATTTTCAAACCTTTTATTCTGCAACGTTGTGCTTGCATGAACATAAAACAGACTGTGGGTGAATAAACAAATATTGTCCATATGTGTTCGGTAAATATTGTACTATATATCAGAACAAAACTCAATGAAACCTCCTGATCAATAAATTTTAAATAATTCAGTTATTTTGTTTAACTTGCTTCTTGAAGTTATAAATGCAACACATGGCAATGGGCAAGATACTTCCCATAAAAAAGCAAAATATATGTATTGTGCACATCCATAAAGTAAAACAATGATACTGTAATATCCATTTCAGCGCTTGCAACAAATCATCACGTTTTTGAATGTAAGTAAACCAATATATCACATCAAACAAGGGCATCTTTAGCTCAAGACTTCAATTACACGCATTCATGCATAATGCTCGCTAAAATGACGATTCTTCTTTGGAACAGGTTATTCATATTTTCGAAATCCGTGTTTGCAAGTTTTAAACATTACATATTTTGTTACATTTAATATATTCCAGTCCTTTATTTTGGCTTTCGTAATAATTCCATGAAGTAAATCGTAGCTCATTTATCGGCTAAGAGTTCATTTGCTTGTTATTACGGTAAGGATACCTTTATGAACCCCAATTCCAATTTAGAAAATGAAAAGCCTAATTGAATAAAGATGCACAAAACAGTGAGTTTATTCATTAATTTACAAATTCTAACATGAGTGTCGATAGGACATGCCGAACATTCTCAAATTCTGCATATTTTAAACCACACTGGAGTTTCTATACTTACACGGTGTGAATATTTGCTTGTACAAGATTATTGGATATCTTCAAACTACTTACTGTGCATTATGATTCAAACTTAAGGGTATCTTCAGTTATTGTCTCCATATTTTGTGGAAATATTCGAGCAAAAACTGAATTTAGTGAAAACAAAATTAGTAGTGTAAGCCATCGCGAACTGGGAAATAAGTACGTTTGAAGTTAAAGCATTTTCAAGGGCTTCAAAATTGTGATGGTGGGCATATATATATATATATATATATATATATATATA
>JAECUM010060192.1:0-23854 GCA_016617855.1 Megalonaias nervosa
TTGTCATATGTGGCCATTCTTACCCAAAAATAGCAACATTAATGATGCTGGTCTGTTGTAATACATGGCCATTCTAACCCAAAACTAGCAACACAAATGATGCTGATCTTTTGTCATATATGGCCATTCTTACCCAAAAATGGCAGAACATTTGTATGAAAAACCACTGCATCAGTTTTGACTATATTTGACAAAAGAAGACCTTGGCATCAATTTTGACCAGATCTGACAAAAGAAGACTAAGCTTGGCATCAATTATGACTAGATTTGACAAAAGAAGACCATAGCATCGATTTTGACCAGATTTGACAAAAGAAGGCCTTGGCATCAATTTTGATCAGATTTGACAAAAGAGGACCTTGGCATCAATTTTGACCAGATTTGGCAAAAGAAGACCTTGGCATCAATTTGACCAGATTTGACAAAAGAAAACCTCAGCATCAATTTTGATCAGATTTGACAAAAGAAGACCTTGGCATCAATTTGGACCAGATTTGACAAAAGAAGACCTTAGCATCAATTTTGACCATATTTGACAAAAGAAGACCTTGGCATCAATTTTGACCATATTTGACAAAAGAAGATCTTGGCATCAATTTTGACCATATTTGACATAAGAAGACCTTGGCATCAAACAAGATGAATATTAGCAATGGTTGGCAAAGACCTTTTGCACAGAGTCATATGACTCAGCGTGCATTACAAATAGACTTAAACCTATACTGCCATTAATTATAAGTAGTGATCAAGCAGGCATTATTAAAGGCAGACACATAGGTGAAAATATCAATACTCTTTATGACCTTATATTTTACTAAAAAAAATCCAAGCTACCTGGACTTTTAATTGATTTTGAGAAAGCATTATATTCTGTTGTGAAGCCTTTAATTGACAAAGTTCTAAATTTTTTTAATTTTAGCAAGGATTTTCAAGGCTGGTTCCATCTCTTCTATAAAATTATCAAATCTTGTGCCACTGTAAATGGACAATGCTCACCATGGTTTGAAATCAAGAGGGGATGTAGAGATGGTGACCCCCAATCCCCATTCATTTTTCTTTCCTGTGGAGATATTAGCTCATTTGATTTAGGAAAATCCAAACATGAAAGGAATTTTTAAAAACACCACAGAATTTCTAGTTTTCACAGTATGCAGATGACACTGCTCTTAACCTGGATGTCTTAGAGAAGTCTCTTAAGTCTCCTATAGATCCTATCTTTCAGCATTCTAAATTTTCAGGGCTCAGTAAATATACTGAAAAAACTAAATGTGTATGGATAGGAAATACCACTGGAAGTATTGTAAGGTACTGCCAAGAATATCAGTTAGATTGGAATCCTTATTACAGGTATTTAGCCAATCTAGGTATTACCCTTTGAACAGAGATGATATTAGCTCAAGGTCAATTATGGAAGCAAAATTAGAAAGGTTAAATCTTTACTTGTAAAGTTGTCAAAATGATCACTTACCCCATTCGGAAAATTTGTAGTTGTGGAAAGCTTGGTCATATCCAAGATTACTCACTTATTTGTAAGTTTACAAAATGCAACTGAAGCCAAGCGCAGGGAGTTAGATGTACATTTCCATACATTTGAATGGGGTGGTCAAAAAAGATAAATTTAAAAGGAAATTTTTATTTTAAGAGTAATCTGATGAAAAGAAGTTTGAAAATGTTAAATATAAATATGTTTGTACATGCATTGAAACTCACATGGATGAGAAGACTTGTCACTTCTAAACCTAAATGGAAAGAGATTTTAACAACTTCCATACCAAATATAGACACATTTTTCACTTTTGGTATAGCTTTTATGACAAAGGTGACAAATACTTTGAATGCATTCTGGACTGATGCATTTGCAGAATATATTGAATTAGATAATAAATTGACTGAAGAGAACTCTGAGGATTTTCTTGAAACTCCATTATGGATGAATCCTAATAGTAATGTCATTTTATTAGGAGATTGATAAGAGAAAATAATTATTTACAAGATGACAGTATGTAAATATTGTCAAATGAATAAAGACAATAATTACTGTATAGAATTTGTTATAAGTAAATGTTGACTCTAGTAGTAACAAGTAACATGCATGGGTGTATTGTGTGTGTGTGCATATATATATATATATATATATATATATATATATATATATATATATATGGGGGGTACATATGTTTGTGTATGTATAATTGTATGTGTCTATATGTGTACATGTAGAAAATGATAACAATAAATATACTAATGCTTTTTTTCTTTTTCACTCTCTCTCTCTCACTTTCTCTAAAGTAGCCATTAAATTTTGTAATGGAATTTGGAATTAGAATATAATGCAATGTACTAAACCTCTATAATAAAATCAGTGAGCACTTACAATGAACTGTGAGGTTACAAAGTCGGAGGGATGGATCCCCAACCCACTGCTACCTATGTATTGGAAATAATTTTTGAAAAAAGTCATGTAATAACTTTCAGCCATATGAGGAGGCCCTGAGTGGCCGAGTGATCTAAAGTGCTCACTGTTACAGATCACTGCCATCTCACCTCTCTCTGCGTGGGTTCGAGTCTTGGGCTCAGCCAGTGTGGGTATGTGAGAAAGCTTGCCAGTAGCTTCTTGTGGGTCGGTGGTTCTTTCAGGGGTTTTTGCGGGTTCTTTCTCAACCATTTGTACTGGCTGCCATGTATAGCCTATCTTATGCTGAAAAATGGCAGTAAACCCTACAACAACAACAACAACAACAATCAGCCATATGAGAGAGAGAGAGAGAGAGAGAGAGCATATGGAAAAATTAGCTGTTTACATTTTTGCAAATGATTGTGCTGCAGTCCATTAAGAATAACATGCGATATCAAAGTTACTGAGACATCAGTTGACTTGTTCTTATAAACTGACTTCTTTTGGACCAAAGTTTAAAGACAGTACACTAGCATGCAGTCATAATGCAGTCTTTAGGAATCCTGTTGATCTGTAGGCATTAATAAAAACAGCACAGAAGCTAATGACTTCTTTTAAAAAGTTTTATAAAATCTTGACAAGAGAGCATCTGGATGGATGAAGGCATATAAACTTCAGAACACAAGAGGTATTTTCATTATTGGATTTATTATCTGATTAACCAGTTTAGTGGCATTAAAAGGGTAGGACTGAATTATTCATTTTTTTGGCTCAATAGATTGTCAGTGTTGTGTTTATTATTTGATTAATTAAATTAATGACATTCAAAAGAAGCTTGAGGCCAGTTATATCAGCTGTATTGACTGCGGATCAGTTTGCGGCACTTTCCTGTGACAGGATTTTGAGAATGACAGAACTTTGGGTTTGAGATTTACTATTTCCTACCACAAAAAAAGCAGTGGTTACCCAATCAGGATGCTCTTGCTATATTAGGCAAGATTTTGCTGATCAATAGACCTCCATCAAGCAGCTTGCTTCAGAAATGCGGAGTGTCCTTAGCGAATACAGTTTGAACAGTACTACTATATCAATAGATACAGTTATCTGTTTGGTAAGGTATTTAGGTTATGTGTATGCATTCATGGATGTTAAGTAACATATGGTTTTGGTGACTTTTTGAAACTGTGCAAACTTCATTCTGCTTTCATCAGCATATTTGAATATCTAGTTACTAAATGTTGACAGATTTTTGAAAGAAATCTTGTTGATAAAAACTAACTCTGTTATATTTGAAAAGAGATACTTTTAATAGAAATCATACCTGAATACTTGTGCACAGATTTTGGAATAACCTGTTATATCTTTGAGGGATCATAATTGGAAGCCTTTTCCTTCATGGAAAGAACTTTGCAAGGGTGAGTTGATACACTGTAGATCATCAGATTTTTCCATCACAAATTTCTGTGATTATAATGTAAATTCAGCACACTTACGACAGTTAAACTTGCACAAATAACAGTTTCTTCCTTATTTAGATTTTGGTAACTACCTGGTAGATGTATTTTACCTGATCTTAGCCAGATAGCCAAGTGATCTTTATTGGTATGGTCCATGAGTTTCATTTGTCATCCATATTGCATAGTGCATCATCCATTGTACATGGTCAGTTCAGAATTGCTGTTTACAACTTCTTGAAAAGATCCACTTAATAGAATTTAACCAAATTTGACAGAAATATCATACTGTATATAGTTACTTTCTTATAAATTGAGTCAACTACAAACAACAAAGATCCTGATTTGCCATAGCATAATGCACCTGCAGACCAGGGTATATGTTGTTTGTTCCACTGATTACTCCCAATAAATGGCACAGACCCAGATATCCTGACACATTATGCACATCTGGATCTGTGTAGTTTGTAGTTGGACTAGACTTATGAGTGAGCATATATGGTATAAGTATAAAGAAATGACTTTTTCACATATATAGTTTCTACTTTGGCTGAACAGATATTATATGTGGGATTTTTTGTGAAAAATGTAGTTATAAAGAGACATCTTTGTTTGTGAAAGAAATCACACATTTTCATGAATCTTAGTATCTTTTTGTGCAGTCATCTTTTGTAAAGATTGTACATTTTTCACTGAAAACAATCTTGGCATGAACTTAGGGCATGTTTTTGTAAAGTTATGTTCTATTTAGAAATTGCAGTCTTTTTAGGCAAACTTTACCTATATGAAAAAGGTATGATTTTTTTTAATGAAACATGCATTTTTTTAAAAACAATATTCACATATATGAACTAATATATTATTTTGAATATATTGGTGAGTCATTTTTAAAAATGCTATATTTTTATTTTTATTTTTTAAGGGAGAAAACATAATGTGAAGTTTTTAGCCTTATTTAAATTTTTTTAATGATATATATTTCTCACTAGTTAAATGGGTAATAAAGATATATTGATACAATAGACATTTAAATTAGTATTTGCAGAAGTAAAATATGGTACAGTACTATTTCCCAGATTCCACAATTAGGTGACTTTAAAATGTTTTGATTGTTCAGTGGATGTTGTCAATTTTACTGGGAGCTGCTATTTCTGTGATTACACTGAAGAGTTCCAGAAACTACTCAGCTCATTTATCATACCCTGGATTTTTAAAATTAAGAATGTCACAGTAAGAGCAATTGAAAATAGAAATTTAAGGTAGTCTGTAAATTGGTGGTCTGTGTTATATTGAAGATAAATCTATGGTGCCAACATTTTTAAAATTGTTATAACCATTTATTCAACTCCAGTTTTCACGTAGGAACCATTTACTGTATATACTTGATTATCAGTCAAACTGCACAGACCCAGATCTGCCGTCACTTAATATACCAGCAGACCTGGGTCTCTACAGTTTTTTTTAGGAATAATCAGTAGAACAAACAGCATAGACCCTGATTTGCATGCACATTATGCTATGGCATATCAGGATCTTTGTTTTTGCTGTTTGACTAGACTAATAAGTGATTACATACAGTACACTGATAAAAATATCTAGAGAATATTGATGACCTGTTTTTGGATCTGAATCTTATGACATAGCTGCTCCCAAGGATGTAAAATGACACTACTAAATGGTTAGAGCATCTGGCTCAGATGTGGGAGATCAGTAGGGTTCAAACCCAGGTTGAGTCGTACCAGAGAGTTATTAAAATGATGTTGTCAGCTGCCTCACTAGGTGTTCACCATTAGGAGGTTAGTGTTGGGACTGGTCAGCCTAGTATCTGGATAATGTGATTGGGTGGGACATGATGCTACATGAGTGTGGCATGATGCCCAGTGCTAGACATCACCATAAACTTCCACACTGTAGGAATTGTAGCAATATGACTGAAAAATGTTTAAAGCTACGTTAAAATCCAAATCACACAAACACACACACAGTGACACCACCCAAATGAAGATTAAAACTTTGCATTAAGGGAGCACAATTCAGGGTTAAATGCTTGCTTTTTACCATCCATACAAAAGGAGTAACTTGTTTTTTCATAGTAGTCTTCATGAATTATTAAAATGTATTTATTACATATAAAGTTTCTCTGATAAAGATCTTCATGAAAAGGTACTTTTTTTGTCTTTCTTGACCAAAGAGTACCATTACATGTCAATTCAAACCTGTTTCAGCCTTTCCTCGTTGATGCAAATCTTAAATAAAAGTTGGTGATTGTTTTCTTTAAAAAATGCAACCATTTTCATAAACATCAGTGACTTTTTTGAGAAGGAGGAGAACTCATCAAAAATCACTTCATTTTTGGCTTATTTAAGCTAGGTATTATGATTTGTTTACCTGAAAACAATTACTGTCAAAGATCAATATTTTGTAAAAATGTTCCTTCATGAAAAAGACACTTTTCATGAAGAAAAGTCACTTGTTTCAGGAAAGCATTTCTTTGTAATAGAAAATGGACATTAAATTGATTATGACATGAATATTTCTGACTACTTTTCTACAACATTAAAAGATGACATTGTTCGAGTTGAAGTATTTTGGTTAATTCCATAGTGATATAATAACTTTAAATTATGTGAAAGACAAATGGAATTATGTATCCATTAAAGTTTCAGAGATAGAATTAAGAGGGGGTGGGTGGCAGTGGAGGATGCATGTTATTGCTACTGCAGAATATCTGATTATGGTTCTTTTCGAGAACTCTATTAATCTGCCAGAGTTTGCAAGTCTTTTTCTTGTCAGTAGGTACAGTATCTGTCTCAGTAGTGCCTGTTGAATATCTTGATGGCAGCATTACAGTTTGATGAAATCGGTAAATCTTGTCCCCATGACATGGAACCTGGCATTATTATTAGAGTTGCACTAATGTACAGTATCCTATCTGTAATTGATCTCTATTGTTTGAGCAGATGTGAGATCATTTGGAAAATAAATTCTGCTAAATGATGTGCAAGTTTTTTTGAAGACTTACAGCATAGAAGGAGATAATGACTTTCATGGAAGGTATTTTGTTTTGGTGGTTAAACCAGGCTGAAAAATTTAACAATACAGAACTGAAATACCAAATGGTTTCCATCCATGAGGAATAAAGGTGTGGGAGTAATAACAAGGTCTTTGACTATAGTAGGGCTATGGGATGGCCTGTTGTCTGTCATCCATCATTTGACATAACATCGGTTCATTACCACAGATTTATTGCTTCTTCCTGTTGCTCCTCCATTTAAATGGATGGTCATTTCAGCATGAGGTTTTCACTAAAAGTCTGTTTATAATGTCTGGTTGGTCTTAAATGGAAATAGTGCTCAGATCTGGGTTATAATATGGCCACCACAGCAGCCATCTTTAAATTCCTGTTATTGCTAATCTTCAGTGGTGGGTTATCTTAACATTCACCAGGTATTTGATGTTGGTTGGTTGGATGGTTGGTATGGCTTTAATTAATGCCATTTTTCAACACATGATAGGTTTTAAATGGCGGACAATAAATCTGGTGTAGGAAGAGCCCAGGAAAACCCTAGGAAGACACCACTGATCCATGGGAAGCTACTGGCAAGCTTTGTTACATACCCATGTTGGTCATTTCTAAGACTAGAGTTCATGTGGACAGAGGTGAGATGTCAGTGATCTGTAATGGATAGTGTCTTAGGCCACTTTGCCACAGGGATCTGAGAGTCATATTGACATGAAAAGTTTCACCAGAAGTCTTTTTATGGTGTCTGGATGGTCCTGAATGAAAATGGTGCTAATCTAACATTCATTAAGGTCACACTGCTCCGGTGGCCTAGTGGTTAGAGCATCCGCCTCGGATGCAGGAGGTCGTGGGTTCAATCTCCAGCCAAGTCATACCAAAGACTTGCAAAAATGGTACTAACAGCTGCCTCGCTTGGCGCTCAGCATTAAGAAGTTAGTGTTAGGACTGGTCGACCTGGTGTCAGGATAATGTGACTGGGTGGGACATCATGCTACATGTCTGTGGCATGATGCCCCAGTGCTAGACATCACTTTAAACTGCCACACTGCAGACATCGTAGCGATATGACTGAAAAATTGTTAAAAGCTACGTTAAAAATCAAAATCACACACACACACACATTAAGGTCACCATGGCAGCCATTTTGAAATCATGTTGCTACTCATAAACAAGAAATCATATTGACATGAAGATTTCACCAAAAGACTTTTTATTGTATTTAGCAATATGGGTACTCTTTGACATTGCCATTTTGAAGAATCAGTGGTACTAGTGTATCTAGGAGTGGAAATTATAATTACTAGTACTAGTACAGCACTAATGTACTGCATATTATCTGCTGTTAATGTATGACACTTTACCACAAGCAAAATCATCCCATGAATCAAGCAGTCATCATCTCATGAATGCATTCTGCCAAATGACTGGTGCCTTAGTTGGCACACATGGCAAATGACTGCTGCCTTAGTCGGCAAAAACAAATGCAGCATGATCGATGATAATATTTTTTAATGGTAAGTAAACTCATTGTTTCATTAGATAATGCAGAATGACAAGCTGAATTTCTGAAAGCAAATGGTTGTGAATTTGGTTAATAATTAACTGAGTTACAGTTGTATCTAAACTGAAATTGATGAATATGCCAAGCCAACATACCATACATACTTGCTTATAAGTCGAGTCAAACAGCAAACAACTAAGATCCTGATCTGCTATAGCATAAAGCACCTGCAGATCAGGGTCTGTGTTGTTTGTTCTACTGATTACTCCTGACAAACTGCACAGACCCAGATCTACCAGCACATTATGCAGTGGCAGATCTAGGTCTGTAAAATTTGCAGTTGGACTACTCTTATAAGCAAGTAGGGATGGTATGCATTGTAATTGTGATGTAGCCAAGAGCATGGTCACTGTCTTCTTTTGGAGAGATCAATAAGATTTCCTGACTCTGTTTTTCATCCTTTTGTTAATTGATGTCGCTGGAGCAGAACTTGGCACTGATCAAGCCCAAGAGTCAACCTGATATGTGTGGAACAGTCTGAACAACTGGGGAGTGAATTGTTAGAAAGCAGATCGCATGACCTTCTGTGATCATGATTTAAAAGCTAACTGGTAAACTGTATATTAATTCTCACAGGACTATTTGGGACCTAAAGATCATACTTTTACACAACTCTTCCAGGTTATTGTGCACCTCGTTATAAATGCAGTTCTGGATATAATGCAGTTCTAATATGGATGCCATGACCAAAATCAAACCAGTGTAAACTAATATGGCCTGAAGAAAATAAAATGATACCTAGTCTTATGTTTTCATTCCATTTCGAAAACACCATTAATCAACAATTTTTTATGTTGTCCACCATACCACTTTTTAGTATATTACACTATCTTCATTATATTATGCTTCTGTAGGTATTATGATTCTCAATAATTATTTGATTCGGTATTTATTGTAGTCATTGGTTTAGGTCCTGCATGACTACTGTGTCAAACAAGAGTGAGCTTATCTACAGCATTTTCTACAATCTTCCAACATTTGCTACCTGCTTGGACCTCCAAGACTCTTGTTGAGAATACAAGATCTTGAGCATTATGTATTATAGCAACAAAGTGTAAATTATAAACAAAACAAAATTTCACAAATCTCATTACATTTTGTAGACACTTGCAAAAAACTGCGGTCAAGTGACTTGCCCAAAAATAATAGCTTATCCAGGCTGATTCGCTGTTGGATTTGAATTTGCAGCCTTTTGGTAGCAAATGTTTGCTGACCAGTGGGCCACCATGGCTTCAAAAATGGATGGACATTGTATCAGAACCATTCATATGTAATCATTGTAAATTTCTGTGTTTGTTTTAATAGGTTTTAAACTTGAAATGTTACCGACATCTGGAAATGATTGTCATCGACTTTCCCAATTTTGTATTGCCAGCATTTTTTCCATTACTGTTCATTAACTTCTTTCTTAAAGCACTGTGATCATTTCATTTGTTTATAACATGCATGACAATGTAGTTCAGTTGTTTGTAACATTATAGGGCTGTGTGGTTCAGTTGTTTGTAACATTATAGCACATTGTGGTTCAGTTGTTTATAACATTATAGGACAGTGTGGTTCAGTTGTTTATGATGTTATAGGACAATGTGGTTCTGTTGCTTATAACATATTATAGGACACTGTGGTTCAGTAGTTCATAACATATAGGACAGTGTAATTCAGTTGTTCAACATTATAGGACAGTGTGGTTCAGTTGTTTATAACATGTTATAGGACAGTGTGGTTCAGTTGTTTATAATGTTATAGGACAGTGTGGTTCTGTTGTTTATAACATATTATAGGACATTGTGGTTCAGTAGTTCATAACATATAGGACAGTGCAATTCAGTTGTTCAACATTATAGGACAGTGTGGTTCATTTGTTTATAGCATGTTATAGGACAGTATGGTTCAGTAGTTCATAACATATAGGACAGTGTAATTCAGTTGTTCAACATTATAGGACAGTGTGGTTCAGTTGTTTATAACATGTTATAGGACAGTGTGGTTCAGTTGTTTATAACATGTTATAGGACACTGTGGTTCAGTTGTTTATAAAATGTTATAGGACAGTGTGGTTCAGTTGTTTAATGTGTTATAGGACAGTATGGTTTAGTTCTTCATAGCATATTATAAGACAATGTAGTTCAGTTGTTTATAATATTATAGAACAATGTGGTTCAGTTGCTCATAACATATAGGACAGTGTGGTTCAGTTGTTTAACATATAGGATGTTGTGGTTCAGTTGTTCATAACATGTAGGATAGTGTGGTTCAGTTGTTAATAACATAGGACAGTGGTTCGTTTGTTCATAACATTATAGGGCAAGATGGTTCAGTTCATAACATATTATAGGACAAGATGGTTCAGTTCTTCATAACATTTTGTAGGACATGGTGCATGGTTCAGTTGTTTATAACTTGCAGGACAGGGTGGTTTAGTTGTTCATAACATATTATAGGACAATGTGGTTCAGTTGTTTATAATATACAGAACAACATAATTCTAATAAACCACTTTGCATAAATCACCTATTCATTTATGGCCCAGTTGCTTTGTGATATAATCAAAGAAAAGAAGTGTCTTCTCATTTGTCTGGACACTTTATTTTCTTTATTACTATTTCACATCAAACTTTTTATGGCCTCTGTGTTTGTGAGAACTACTTTATGATTTGCTACTTTGCTCTGTGTGTTGAAATTTGTTTTGTGTTTTAACATTAGGGACAGATTTTTTGTCACCTGCACAAGCATTACATAGCAAATAAACAAAAATGAGACACTGGCTTACATAGAACACTTAAATGTCACATTTTCACCAGTGTTTTCTTTTGAGAGGGAATGTGGTGTCCTATTTTCATGCTGCATGCTTTTCAATAAAGATGATGATAAATTACTCCCTGCTCATTGAGGAATCTAATATTGCTGCAGAAAGTTGAAAGCTCCATGGGGAACATTATCATTGTTGTAACTTGAACCTTATTCATATTACATGTACATGTATTTGCAAATAGGTTTCTTCAAATCCTGATATTTGGTTCTATGCTGTGTTAGCATGGTTAAATGTTTATTGGTTTTTAAAACAAGACTGGTCTTCTTTTTCTTTCTGTTATTTGCTTTGCTGATTACTAGAGATGGGTACCACAAAAAAAAAAATGTTATACTATGGTATTTCTGAATGTACGACAATATACTACAGAAAATCAGGGGGAATGGCTATGTTAAACCTTATTGTAGGGATAGAAAAGCAGGTGGAGGTGGGCTCCTTATGTATATTAAAACTCGTACTGTTTCTAAAAGAAGGGAAGATATAGAAATACAGTAAATAGAATCTGTTTAGCTACAGATTAATACAGAAAAAGATGAGCCCCATTTAGTTTTGTGTAGAGACCCCCATCATCACATAGTGATTAGTGTGAATACTTTGAACTTCAAATACATAAAATTTCATGTCAAGAAAATGAGTTTTATATTCTAAGTGAGATAAACAGAGACCTTCTCAATGATCAAATAAAAGTGAATTGGATAGATTTTATTGCTTTCTTAGGTATAGGGCAACTTGTAAATGAACCCATGTGAGTAGCATCTACCTTTAAAATGCTTGTAGACATTATTTATAGCAATAAAAAAGAAAATCTTCTGGAAGTAATGGTTTCTAAGATTGGTTTAAGTGACCACTTTGCAATTTTTCTAACAAATAAAGTCATTAGTAAATCAGAGAAGTATAATATCCATAAATCCATCACCTACAGATCTTTTTTTTAAATTTTGATACTGTTAAATTACTGGAAGGAATTGGTTAGAAAGAGTTTTCAATATACTGGTCCACTGGTATGGAACAACATCCTCAGTGTCACAAGACCGGCTCTAGCATTTCTTCTGTTCATAATTGCTGTCTCAAATGATGAAATCAACAGTCCTGGTAATATGTATACCTCCTGATTTCAATACAGGATGAAATTTTATATTTTATATATGTTTAAGTGTTCACAGATGCTTGTGCATATGTTCTGGGCTTGAAACTGATTTTTAGAATCACTTAATTCTTTAATGTCAAGCCCAATTTATCACATCATGTTTTATGAACATGTGTACTGTATATATTATACATAACAGCTAGAAGGCCTCAAGGTAGATTAGTTCTGTAACTGAGTTATCTTCTCAAAATAAATTCTTTATTATTATTATTATTATTATTATTATTATTATTATTAGTATTAGTATTATTATACCCTTTAAAATATTGATATTTTCAAGGACAATCAGCCTAGTAATTAAAGATGGTAGAAGCCATAAAAAGTATATACAGAATTAGATTATAGAAGTTATGGAATCATATATTAGATTAAATGAGAAGATATATAATAGTTTCAGACAAACTGTTGTTTAATGATGATTGATTTTGTTTCAAATGATCAGAAGATGTCATGATGGCAGATATTTAAATCCCTCAAGGTCACCTTGGAATTTTATTACCCATAAGAATTGCTAACTTCCTGTTTGAGAACAAACCTGGAGTTTTCATGGATTGCATTTAGGTAGAAAAGCAACACTTCTTGGGATTTTATCAAACAAAAATTCCACTAGCATACGAACATGCTTGAAAAATCTGGGAATTTTATAGGTTACCTTGAGAAGTCTTTGAGTTTTGAAAAAGTGGGTTTCATCATTAAAGAACACTTGAATATATAGAAAAACATTTTAAATTTTCCCCAGAATTCTTGCATATATTTGTGCCAACAATAAAAGAATGTTATTTATGTATTTTCTTGAAATAATAAATAAATAAAATGAGTGGACCAAAAGACAGAGTGGTATGCTAATTATTTTTTCTTCTTTCACACCTATTTTTATGCAGTGATCAAGGAACATTTAAAGACAATTACGTTTTGGTAAGACAAATACCTTTGAACCTTGAAAAATGACAGTGTGTGTTTGAACCATGTATTGTCATAAATACTTACTTATAAGTTGGGTCCAGCTGCAAAGAACATGGACCTTGATTTGCCATTGTATAATGTGTTGGCAGATCAGGGTCTGTCTTTCTTTCTACCAGTTACTCCCAAGAAACTTCATTGACAGAGATCTGCCAATGCATTATACAATGGTAGATCTGGGTTTGTTAAATTTGAAGTTGGATCTGACTTGTGAGCAAGTACATACAGTGTTTCTTTTACAGCTAAATGTTGTGTATGAAATTTTATGACCATTACTTGTCAAAAGATAAACTTGGAGTAAAGTCAAACAGTTAGTTGATCATCAACTTTTTAATAATTTAACTTCATTGTTAAATGGATGCAAAAAGTCATTATTTGTTTCAGAATGTTTTGCTTGGACAAATTTGATCTTCTTGGGCAATATTTTCACTTTCATTTGAAACAAAATAATACTACATGTCTTTTGAGCGAAGTAATGGAACAGTTGTACAATTAAGATTGCTTATTGCTTAAGGTTTATGTAAGCTTGATTTAGCTTAAGTTAAATTCAGGGGTTACAAATTATTCTGAAACTCAAGATGACTGGTGCGAGGCACTCATTGCAATTTTCAAACTGAGACTGATCTCTGTGCTAATGATGCCACCTTGTATGATATTAGATCTGTTACTAATACTGCAGAAAGAAGCATACATAATGCTTTTGCTTGACTCTCCAGATGGTGTAAACATGGAATTGTCCTTAATTTAGACAAAACTGAAGTCATGCTGATAACCACATGTCAGTGAGATCATCATCATCATCATCAGTCCCGTAGTCTGGTAGACCGTTGGGGCACCACACAAGACCGAACAACCAGCTTCCTCCATTCCTCTCGATTTTCCCTCTTTCTCATTGAGTCGCTCAATGTCAAGCCTGTCCACTCTCAAATGTTGTCTTCCCACCTCTTTCTCTGCCTGCCTCTCTTTCTTCTTCCTTGTACAGTGACTTGCAGGATTGTCTTGGCAAATCCTGAAGATCATGAGACATGCCCATACCACTGCAGTTTACGTTTTTTCACTGTGCTCAGGAGGTCTTTATGAGGCCCAATGGCTTGTCTGATCCTTTGCCGTATTTCTTCATTAGTGACACGGTCTTTGTATGAGACGCCGAGGATCTTTCGGAAGCATCTCATTTCTATGGCTTGTATCCATTTCTCCAAGTCAGCTGTTATGGTCCATGATTCACAGGCATAGAGAAATATGGAGATAACCAGTGAGTGCATCAGTCTGACCTTTGAACTGAGTGCGATGTTCTTGTTGTTCCAGATGGGCTTCAGTTTTGTGAGCGCTGCTGTTTTGTCAGCGCTGCTGTTTTGTCAGAGCTGCTGTTGTTTGCGCAATCCTGGAGAGTATTTCAGGCTTTGAGCCCTCATCTGTTACAATTCCCCCCAAATACTTAAAGCTGTGGACTGTTTCTAGCTTCATACCTTGGACCCTGATGTCAGTACTGATGC
The DNA here is from genome assembly GCA_016617855.1 of Megalonaias nervosa. Classification (NCBI taxonomy): domain Eukaryota; kingdom Metazoa; phylum Mollusca; class Bivalvia; order Unionida; family Unionidae; genus Megalonaias; species Megalonaias nervosa. Next base: position 14,842 of record JAECUM010060192.1, read on the forward strand.
CCTTGGTGTTGTTGGTCATCAGTTTGATCTTCTCTGCACTGATTTCCATGCCATAGGCTGAGGTTTTGTTGAGGCTCTCGACTAAGCTAGCTATTTCTTGTTCATTTCCTGCTAGTCCATCAATGTCGTCAGCAAAACGTAAGTTGGTGACTGTTCTGCCTCCGATGCTGACTGTCCCTTCATGCTTTTCAAGCGCATCAGCCATAATTCTCTCCAGAAAGATGTTGAATAGTGTGAGAGAGAGCAGACAGCCTTGTCTGACTCTGACTGTCATTCTGAACCAATCCCCTATGCTGCCGTTGAAGTATACTGCACTGGTGGCCTTGTCATACAGGTGTGATGGGGTTGGCATTGATGTTGTACAGTCTCATGGTCGCCCACAAGGCTGCATGCCATACCCTGTCAAATGCCTTCTTGAAATCCACGGAAACGTGGTACAGATCTTCCTGGTGTTGGAGGTACTTCTCTCACAATATCCTGAGGTTGAAGATCTGCTCTGTTGTGCTGCGCCCTGCTCTGAAACCTGCCTGCTCTTCGGCAATGATCTTTTCAGCCTGCGGTTTTAGTCTGTTTAGCAGTATCTTCAACATGACTTTGCTTGGATGGCTTATAAGACTGATTGTATGGTGGTTTTGACACTGTTGTAAATTGCCTTTCTTGGGGAGGGTGATGATCAGTGATTGTGTCCATGGTGATGGCCATTCTCCTGTTAGCCAGATCTTGTTGCATATGTTTGTGAGGGCGCTAATCATTGCTTCTCCCCCTGCTTGGACCAGTTCTGCTGGTATGTTGTCCACTCCAGCTGACTTCCTCTTTTTCATCGATCTCACTGCTGCTTCTACTTCATCCCGTAGGATAGGGTGGTTGTCGTTGTTAGTTGCTGGAGGGACGTTCAGTACCTCTGGATCTATTATGGGTTGGTGGTTGTAAAGTTCTGCGCAGTACTCTGTCCATCTTTTCAAAATGTCTTTTTCTTCTGTGAGGCAGTTTCTGGCTTTGTCCTGTAAGGAGGTAACTCACCGTTGTTTTGTGCTTGTTAGATCTTTGATCAGCTGGTACGCTTTCTTGCTGTTGTTCCTTTTCAAGTTTCCCTCAATATCTTTGGACTGTTCTTCTATCCAGTTCTCTTTTGCTTTTTTCATGCTTTTCTTGACTTCCCGGTTGACTGCCTTATACTGCTCTGCCCCTTCTGTATCATTCTTCTTCTTCTTCAGCTCCCTCCTCTTGTCATACAGGTTCAGGACCTCAGCTGTGACCCAGGGCTTCTTGACTGGGCGATGTCTACCAAGGATCTCGCTGGCTGTTTCGGTCGTTGCTGTATTAAAGGTGGTGATCAATGTGTCCATGTCTGCATTGTCAGCATCGAGAATGGTGAGCAGTGCAAATTTCCTACCAATCTTTGCTTGGAAGGGTTCTGCTCCTTCTGGATCCTTCAGTGAGATACCAGAATTAAAAATAATATTCTCCACTTAAATTTTAATTATGTGGAAAATGTTCAGCATGATAAATTTTAGGAGTTCAAGTTCATAACAATATGTTATTACTTGGGCATATCAATATTGTTACCAAAAAGATGTGACTATATGGTTGCCATGACAATGGAAAGATTTCCTAACCTTTACATGATAATTTTTTTCTAATAGATCTAATATCCCTTTTTCTTATTGCCGACCCTAGAACTTTCCCCCCCATGGTTTAAAAAAATTCACAAATATATATATATATATAGTGAATATATATATATATATATATATATATATATATATATATATATATATATATATATAATGTTTACAAAAAAAGACCTGCCTTAACCCTGATTTAAAAGCGCAAGAGAAGACAGATACATGCACTTTTTTGGGCCAAATACAGATTCTGGTCTGCTAATACAATGTTCTATATCATCAAAACCAAGTTGTATAAATGTAGTTTGCCTTTCTTTGGGCTAATTATTTGGAACTGCCTAGCTACCTAATGATGTTAAAGAAGCATAAAAAGTGACTTCCTTTCCTCGCAGGTTATGACAAACTTTCTATATTTTGTAATTGTATACGTAAAATGTCTTTAGGTGTTAACTTGTGTGTGTGAAGAAAAAAATTGCTGTTATGAATGTACACTGTGCTGAATCCATGTGTACACTGCTGAATCCATGTGTACACTGCTGAATCCATGTGTACACTGTGCTCAGTCCATTCTTGTACTTTTGTGTACACAAAATCCATAATACCTTTTTTATACAATACTTGTTGCCCATCTGTGTTTGATATATTTTCCTATACATATGTTAGTCATTGAGGATCACGAGGGTGATTCATTTTGTACTAATTGTGTTGCTTTTATAAAATGAAGACTATTATTATTATTATGATTATTACTAAGTAGTCAAATTAAATTCAAGAGACTTTATATTGACAAGGTTCAAGGGAAGATCATGTGGTGTCAGTTACATGTATATATTGTGATTTGACTATTGCATTTGTTTTGTTGTAAAATCAATACAGAATTAAACTTGAATTTGATTAATTAGAATTAATACAAATCTTCCTTTGTTAATTGCTTATAAAATTTCAATATATTATATTTGCTATTGGTATGAATTCGTTGAGATTTAAATATGAATGATTGATTGGCTCAAAATAATCGATCATCTATTGACTTGATTCACTTGCCTGAGAACTTTTTCATCGTGGACAGCAGCATTTATGCATATTTTTATGGTGACATATTTTTTTTTATGTTAGTGAAAGTCCAATAGTTCTACCAGCTCTTCAGTCATCTGCCATGTTGTTGGCATTTGGGTTGTACTAAACAATCGATGGTCCACTTTATTAGTTACTCAGTATAACATTGTCCCCTTTTATTAGGCACCTCAGTTTAACATGGTCCCTTTATCATACCTGTCAACTTTTCAAAAGCCAACTAGGGAGATTGAATAAAAAAAGAGGGAGATTGGGACCTAAAATCAGGATGTTTTTTCGTGGCACTCTTTAAGCCTGTTGTCACTAAATATTGATCAATCTTTCGGGTCCAATATGTGTGAAATTCTCAAAGGACACTCTGTTTCTCCCTGTGACATGCCTTATTTTTCTCCAGGAAGTGCCCTCTCTTCCTGTTTTGGTAGCTGTTGCCAAACTGCACAATAGTTTATGGCTAGTCTTAAATAACCAGTGTGAATAATTAGCATTTAATTCTTATCACTGTAATTGTCTTGTGAAATGGACTGACGCTTCGATATATTATGTAAGCACTAGCAATTAATTGGCATATAAACAATGCCCTATTTTGTTGTAACTAACAGTGCCTAAATATGCAGTCTCAAGCATATGCCTGTGGCAACGATTTTTCCCACATTTTATATTCCACCTTATTTCCTTATTGTAATCTAGTAATGCATTTAACATTTGTTTATTAAATAACATATTTATGGGTATTCTGAATTGGTACATATTCTGTGCAGTATTATTTTTATTCCTTCCTTTATTTTAATTATGGTAATTAACGTTTATATATATATATATATATATATATATATATATATATATATATATATATATATATATATATATGTGGTATAATAATGCCAGGTATTTTACTCGTGTAAGTTTCTTTCATGGAAATGGAGATACTACAGCATTCACAGTGATCATTCTTAGGATTGAAACAAATTGGTCACAATTTTATTGCTGTGGTCTATTTTTTGTTGTGGTTTATTTTCTGATTTCAGTGTTGTGGGGATAAAAAATAATTCATAAACTTATGTGAAAATGTTTAAACTTAACATTTATTTACTGAAGAATTATTTCATCACATCATTATTCACAGGTGATATAGAACATGGCTTGTGTGTATTACTTATGATATATCTATTTATGTAGAATTATTTTTAGGAGAAATGAAAATCAACAGACATAATGTATTAATCAGGAGTTCTCTGCAAAAATCGGGAGGTAGGTGTGGAAGGACCCCAAAATTCATGAATTTTTATCTCCTGATGTGAGAGCTGACAGGTATGCTTTATCAGGAATCTCATTATAACATTCCCTTTTATAAAGCACCTCAGTATATCATGGTCCCATTTATAAGGCACCTTATTATAACATGTTAGTGTAGCATAGTCCATTTTATAATATAACACAATATATGATTGTCCATTTTTATTAGTTACTCAGTATAACATGGTCCCTTTATAAGGAATCTCATTATAACATTCCCTTTTATAAAGCACCTCAGTATAACATGGCCCCTTTTTATAAGGTGGTTATCATCACAGATCCCATCACAGTTATAGTGAAATATACAATTTAATCCAGTAAAATAAGGTAAACTTGTGTTAATCCATTGAACAGTGTTTTAAAGAGGGGTCATTCTATAAAGGTTTTATGAATAGACTACCAATTGTTCTATATAAAATATATAGGTTTGTAATGGAATGAAGAAATGAATGTTTGTGTTGGAATGGAACATAACTTGATCTGTTTTCAAAAGAAATGTTTTTTTTTTCCCATTGTATGGGATTGTAAAGTCAGAAACAATTTAGTTACACCCTTCCTTTGTTAAATTGAGTCAAGTCAGATTTCAAAAACAGTTTTCTGTATGCTTATGCAGATATTGTGTTGATCTTTTGATTGTGAAGGTAAATTAGAACAGACGTACACAAAATGGCATGAATGCTTTGATATAGTTTAATGGAATAGAATGCACTGCAGATTAAGCTCATGATAAAATTGATAACGAAAGCTCTATGGCAATACAGTTTAATTACATTTTAGCACTATACCAAAGAGTTTGAAAAGAATTTTATTTTTTTTGTATTGTTATTATCGAAAATAGTGACATCATGCAACAGAGGCATCTTGATTTGGTGATGCATGTCCTTACATCAGTCATCCGACTAGAGAAGCTTATTATCAAGATTGAATAAAAACCACCCAGTTCAGACAATGAAATTTGTTTGGTATATTTGTTTGCTTATGTACATGACATAAATAAATTTTCATGCCATAAATACTATTTTTTAAATACATGTTTATCGATTTTGCACCTATTTTAACAGACATTTGGGACTGCAGTAGGGCAGTGAGGGCCATGCATGTTTTACAAACACAAGTCTGGTTGGTTGGTAATGTTGCTCATTTTCCAGTGGGAAAACATTTCTCTTGATTTATGAGTTACAGATGGATTAGATATATGTGATATATAGGATCCAGAGATTGATCTTGTATTAGCCCGGATCATGCAGCCCCCTTCATTTTTCATTATCTACTATGCAGAGTAAATTCCAACTTGGACAGAGGCAGAAAAGAAAGTGAGAAAGAATGTGGTGCCCCAAATTTTAAATGCTAGGTGGCACTGAGCATTGACTTGGTTTGAATTAACTTATTATCCCCTGAGTGAAGCAGCTAGGTAGTCCCCCACTGTGTATAGGAAGAGGGATCATCTGATTCAGCGATAAACATATCAGTGCCTCTTCTTCTCAATGACAGTAACTGACTTAGCATACTACCAAAAAGAAATTGGTTATTACTTTACATATATATATATATTCAACCCAAGGTCTAGTAGGTACACAATGAAAATGGTTCTGCTGGGACATCCAGTATGGCAACCACAGCGCTGATCTTGAAAGTCTTATTGCTACCTCTTTGCAATGGATTGTCATATCATTATTTGGGGTTTCACTAAAAGACTTCTTAAGATCTCAAATTGGTTTTTAAATGAAAATGGTTCAATCTGATGTCCAGTATGGCCACCATGGCAGCCATCTTGAAAGTCTTTGTTATGACTACTTTTTCAGAAATGAAATCATACAAACATGTGGTTTTCTCCAGTGGACTTCTAACGATGTATGGTTGGTCCTTCATGAAAATGGTGCCTGAAGTCGGACATCTAATATGATTGTGACAGGGACAATCTTGAAACTCTTGATGTTCAAGAAAATCAGAGATGGTTCCAACACTTGGCAGTTGTCTTGAAATACTGGAAATTCTTTCTGGACAGTAGTCCCTTCAGATGATTGTTGTTCTTTTGATTTGTATTCCTTCACTTCACTAAGGCTTTCTTAGTAACCATAACAGTATACTGTAATGGTATAAATTTCATGCAAGAGAAATACAAAGCAGATAAAATCAGTAATTTATTTACCAATATTGATTCTCTTGTCATAAATAATCCATTAATCCATGAATAATGCCATAAAATCAATTGTGAATTCATGCTGAATAAAATAAAACAGTTTACACATAATATAGTTCCATTTTTTATGTATAGAGAAATCCTAATGTCATCTCTCTTGAAAACTTTAACTCTACCCCCTCGTATGAAAGAGGCAAGATAAATTTAATTTGCCTTTGATCATTAGTATTCTTCACATGACTGTTATTCAAAAACAAATAAACCACTGTGTATCAGCTCAGTATTATATTACTTCATGTAATGAATCCCGAACATCAGGAAGTCTTTATTTACATTGTAATAGATCTATATGATATTGTTTAAAACAATGCACACATAAATAAGTATTACAGTATATTCACATATTTACAACAATCCACACATAAATATTACACTATACTCAGATATTGACAATTTCTCACCATGGTTTCTGTTTGCTACATTGTTGACATTCTGTCCTGTAATAATGCCATCCCATGTCTATTGCTAGTACTGCCATTTTATTTTTCTGGCAGTGACTCCTATGAGCAACTGTGCTAAATTCATTCTAAAATCAATTATGTGGTGTGGCCTTATTCTTGACATGATTAAAATCTGTTGGTGACAAAACATTAAATGAAAAACCCAAAAGCAAAAGGTACAACAACCACTTTGGACCTGTACTCTATGTGTACTATGAAGAATCTTGGTCTGTTTGATTCTCCTGTTTCACATGCATATCTTGTATCTCAACACACAAATCTGAACTGGTGAAAAAGTTGTTTGCATTTACTAGGCTAACTTTTCCACAAATCTTTGGTGTCAGGTCCAAGATGACACATACTGATAATTCAAGTTAGTTACATCCTTAAATGTGCAAAGTTGAAATTAATTGGTGAATTAGCCATTTACTGGCCAATCAGCCATCATCTAGATTTCATACTTAAATGACCTGGCTGGTAAATATTGGCAGAAAAGCTAACCAGCCTCATTGCTTTATATTTATTTACTTTTTCACAGGGGTTGTAGTTAATCTGCACAGCTGTCAGCTGTCTTGAAAGGAATGATAGACTGGTCTAACAAGATGGCGGTTGTAGCTTTCTGGACATGCTGTCTTGAATGGCATCATGTGCTGGCCTAACATGATGGGGGTTATAGTTCCTGGAGAGATGTCTTGACTGGCATCATAGACTGGTCTAGTATGATGGGGCTGTAGTTTCCTGGAGAGCTGTATTCAGTGGCATTAAACATTAGTCTAATATTTTTGAGGGTTATAGTTCCTGGCCTGAGAGCCGTCTCAACTGGCATCATATACTGACCTAACATGATGCATCTTTTTGTGACATGGTTGAAGAATAGGGGGACTGTGGTGACCATTATTTAAATGAAAATGTTTTAAGATCATATCAAACCTATCTCTCCTCATTATCATCCTGATATTTCCAACTACGGCATATGTTGACCACTACTCATGGATATCTCGGGGAGCTGTTGGATCCAGACAAATAATCTGATTGCAAGACAGGCCTTTATTTCTCTCTTAGAGTGTGACATCACTCCAGTTTGATTTTTTTTTCTTTGAGCTTGTTTGAATCTTGGTTTGTGCTACAATGAGCTCAATCAAAAATGCTCAGGGAAAAAAAAGAGTGGGTCTGAATTTGTTGCGAGTCCATGGATGGACTCTCGAGTTGTCATTGTCGGGTCTATCATTAATGTACCATCAATCCCTTCTTAATTTTTTTATTTTTTTTTATTTTTGTGTCTTCTTCCTTCTTTTCCATCACTCATCTTATATAGTCCTTTAATTGTTTCCTTTTTTGTTGTCTTCTTTCCTTTCATTGCAATCACTCATGCTGTCTTTTTCATGGTTATTTCAATGTTACTGTTGATGTCTTCTGATGGAAATCCAACATGTTCTCCATCCTGATCAGTTGGTTATTTTCTTCTCCTAGTAGCTGCTTGGAAATTCTCATAATTTTCCATTGTTTACAAAGTAAATAAGTCTGCCTTTGATGCTATGAAAGTTAAATTTTCTTTCCTTAGTACTGGAATGTTTTCTCTACAAATATAGGCTGCAATTTTGATTGGTTAAACTGTCTACATAATTAGTAGATGGTTGAAAATTGTCCACTGGTTTAAGTACCACATCACAGCAGACAGGAGTCAAGGTTATACTCACTTATAAGTTAAGTCAAATTACAAACACAAAGATCCAGATGTGCTGTAGCATAATGCACATGCATATCAGGGTCTATTTGTTGGTTGCACTGATTAACCCTCAGAAACTGCACAACCCCAGATCTGCTGGCTCATTATGTGATGGCAGATCTGGGTCTGTGTAGTTTGCAATTGGTCTCATCTCATTAGTGAGTATAGATGGTATAATGCATTATTTAGGCGGTATTATAAGGAATAGTGAGTTAGGTAAATCATGAAAAGAAAGCATGCCACTTCACACCATCATGGTTAACTAAAGAAAAATGAATATTGATCTGGAAGACTGTTTTAAGATCAATTTTGTTGTAATTTATTAGCTTGACATCATGTGGGACATCATGCACATAACGATGCAATAATCTTGATGATGTCAGCACTTACTCAAGGTATGAAATTAGGATATATCCACTTAATATAAACAATCCACAAGCATGGGCGCCTGCAGCATAAGTCAAGGGGTGGGGCATGTGACCCCCTCCCCCATGGAAATCATACTGCAAATATATATATATATATATATATATATATATATATATATATATATATATATATTCTGACAAGTTTAATCATGCAAATGAAGCTGAAAATATGTCACAAGATTCTGTTTAAAACGCCTAATAAATATTAGCTTTAGTTTCAGACTGCT